>PVJA010033228.1:0-23492 GCA_004027025.1 Myocastor coypus | reverse complement strand
CCTATATGTATTAATCCAAACTGATCTGATGATGAAAATATGTAATATAACCACTATTAAATTTAAACAATAAAAAAAAATTGAAAGAAAAAATAAAAAAAATAAAAAGAATCCCCAGAGTTCCTTGCAGCATAGCTTAATTTTCACATTAAAATTCAAATTGCTAGTTCTGCTTGGCATGTGAAGGGCTGGTCTGAGATCCTGGGCCCCTGACTTCCTGCCATCAGGAGAGGCTGGGCCTGGATAGACCTGGGGGCAGGGCTGGGACCTCCTAGTTCAATGTCATTGTCCTCTCAGGGAGAGCAGAAGGGAGCCAAGGAGAGCAGCGGGCCTACAGGGGTGCCCTCTGGCGGAGCAGCTGGGGAACAGGTCCCCTGTACTCCACGGGGTAGGGACCCTACACCAGGGGCACCCCTCACAGGCTTGTCTCAGTCCCCGAACTGTCTGTCCACCAGCCAGCGGGCCCTGAGAGCAGGGGCCACATCCTCCTCGTCCAGGCATCCCTAACTGGCACCCAGCAGGGAAGACCGACCACGCAGCGCAGGTGCACCAACTGTCTCCAGGACCCCTGGGCTGCTGTGCAGTGCAGCAGGGGCCAGTGGGTCACCACCCTCAGTGTGGCCAAAGCCGTGCGTGCGCAGAGGACTGGGATACACAGAGCTACCCGCCCCTGTGGGCTTCTGAGTAAGGATGTGGCCCAGGGCTCTGCCCTTGAGCTCTTCTGGGGGGGGTGGGAGTAAGGACCAGAAAGAGACTCTGCAAGGTCGCAGGAAGCCCACAGGAGATAGCTCCTTGGGAGCTGCCTTGGGGACCTGCATGCTACAGGCGGCCCGCGGAAGGTTCTGGATCTAGGTCGACAGAGGTCTCTCCCAACAAGAAGGTGGGGCCCTCGAACTTCTAATAGCAGAGGAGACCCCTCATGCCATGGATTCTTAGGCAAGCTACGGTATACAAGAGGGATCTGGGTCAGGAGCCTGGGGCCAGGGCAGCTAGGCTACTCCTCCTGCCTAGCCTCTCGGAGGCCCCTCCAGATGGGGGGCTCAGCTCAGTAGCAGTGATCCCCAGACAGCTGCTTCTTGAGTTCTGCATGCAGCCTGGTGCATTCTGGGAGCCTGAGGAACTGCCCAGCCGAGACACGAGCTGCCTGGGTGCCGAGGGTGGCAGAGGCAGTGGTTCCCAACATGGCTCCCAGCTAGAACGTTTCACCTCACCAGGGAACCTGGAAAGCCCCTCCTCAGAAACACAAATTGTCAGTCCCACTGTAGATCTATGGAGCTGGAAATCTGTGTCTGGGAATCTGGCCCAGTGTCCAAGATTTTGCAAGCCATTCAGGATGTTCGGCTGGACAGTAACCTCTGGGGTGCCCTCTAAGGTCAGCCAGTCCCTCACCGAATCCATGTCTCCCCTCGAGGCAGCAACCTGCACACGCAGCACAGGCCCCTGGAAGGAGAGATGGTTCCCCATGCCTGGCTGCTATCTGTGGTCCCGAATTCAACACACCCAGGCAGTGTAGGGACTCGACCTCTGTTCAGCCACTGAACACGCCCTGCAAACAGAGCTCCCTGCCTGCTCGGGGCGCCCACCTCAGCCATCAACTTCGATCAGAGAGATCGGAGGCAAGAGGACCGTCTGGTAGGCGCCACCCACGCTCACCTGTCCCGACAGCCCCTCCTTTCTGCAGCCCAAGCCGACTCCTGCTATCACCGTTAGTTTGGCGAACGCCTGCCACCCCTCCCCAGGCTCTGGCTGTGGCACACCGTGCCTCTCTTGTCTGCGAAAGCCTTTATTTCTTTTCTTTCTTTTTTTTTCTTTTTCTTTTTTTTTCTCTTTGAGACAGGGTCTTGCTATATTCAGTTCAGACTGGCCTTGAGCTCACTTTTGTAGCCCAGGCTGGTCTCGAACTCACACTGATCCTCCTGCCTCAGCCTCCCAAGTGCTGGGATTACAGGCGTGCGCCACCACGCCCAGCTAGAAGCCTTTATTTCTCATCCACCCTGATGGGTACCTTTGCTGAGCATCCATTCACACTGACCATTCTTTTCGCTCAGCCCACAAGAGACACACAACTCCCTCCCGGTTGCCATAGTTTCGGCTGCAAACTCTGCAGGCAAGCAGGTGGGTGTCTCCCGTGTTATCTCAGAGAACATGCTTCAGGATGGGGGTGTTTGCTCTGTGGGTTTTTTGAGGCCTTAACTTTCGGGAATTTAACCGTGTTGCATCTCCGTGTGGATTTCTTTAGTATTCATTCCATTTCGGGAATGTGTAGGCGAGTGTTCAGCCGTTGCTTCTCCGAATATGTAGCTACAGATACGGATGCAGATGTAGACTTGCTACATCGGGAATCCAAGCCAGGGGCGCCCTGTCCCTGAGCTACACCTCCAGCCCTTCTCCTGTTTTCACTCTTAGGGCGGGTCTTGGACCCCCCTGCCTCAGCCTCGCATCCTCGCACTTCCCGGAGGCTTTTTCAATCCCATCCTTCCTGCTGGGAGCCCAGCGACGCAAAGGTTGTCCCCAGGCCCCCGAGCGCTGCTCGCCCTGTCCCTTCTGCCGCTCACGCTGGATGGCTTGGCTGTTCTCTCTGCAGACACTGGCAGCCCCGGCCCGGATGCAGCTGTCTCTCTTTGAAGCCCTTAGTGGGGTTTTAATTATGGCTCCTTTGCTTTTCACCTCTACAGCTTCCATTTGGCTCAACAGCTAATTTCTTGTTCTCGGGTGGGACATTCCCTTGCTTTCGTTTGCTCCTCAAAGACTTAGAGATGCCTGCCGAAGCGTTTCTACGCTAGGTGTCTTCCAGTCCTTAGAGGGCAGCTCCACGCCTCACCCCTTTTCCCTTCTGGGCTATTGATTCCTCTTTTTTTTTTTTTTCCGCTTCAGTAGCTAACTTCATCATTCTTGCTGTGCTGACAAATTTTTCTACCAAATCCTAGCTATCGAGGGGTACGTTGTGAGGAGCCTCAGCCTCAGTTTTGCAGGCCGTCACCGCCCTAGGCTCAGTGTGCAGGGCCCGGTGACATCCCATCTTCAGGGTGCTGCTTCGGGGCCTCTCTGCTGCGCTGGCCTCCCCTGGTGTCCTGTTCCTGCCATCGCTGCTGGAGCGGCCTGTGGGGGACAAGTCCTCGGTGGGGGTGGGGGCCTGCAGCCTCCTGCTCAGCGTCCACAGCATGGCGGGCAGCGAGACCTCAGGTCTTCTCCCTCTTTGCTCCCTGCAGTGTCTGCTGGGTTATTTCCGGGCTCTCTCACTTGTGCCCAGTTGGGAGGGCAAGCACAGTGGTGTCCAGGGCACCTCCCATCTGAGTCACTGTCCACACCTGGTGACTTGGTCTCTCTTGGGGACCAGACGGCAGCTGAATTTAAAGGTGCCAGAGCCCCCGGTGCTTTCAGGGCAAGAACCACCATCAGGAGAAGTCTCTTCGCATCTCCAGCCGTGTTGCTCAATTCTCACTGCCTATGCTCTGAGTGGGAACCCATTTTATAGCCTAGGAAGCTGAGGTCTAATGGGATCGAGTGACCCAGAGCAGGCCTACAGAGCACCCGGGCTCCACCTCCCCACCTGCTCCCAGCAGCTGTCTTGTGGGCTGTGGGCACGCGGTCTAAACCCTGCATATGATTAGCTCAGTGCAAGGTTGTGTGCACATTAAACAGGATGAAGAGGGGTGTGGCAACCCCAGGGCCACCTCGCTGCTGGGAGATCAAGACCCTGATCACATTAGACCCCGAGAGCTGGGACCCTGACCCGTACCAGGCTGGCCTCGCACTCCCCTGCACTGCCCCTGGAAGGCTGACTCCCACCCCTCACCGCAGGACCTGCGGCTGCCCGCAGCTCTGTGCCCTTCCTGCCACTCTAGAGGACGCAGCAGCTGATGTACAAGATGCGGGCTCCTGGGTGACTGCGGGTGTCCCGAGGCTGCACGGGCATCTGGCTCAGCACAGCACGCTCTGGCCAGCGAGCCAGCAAGTGCTCCCAGGCACGCCAGTGTCAGCCTGTGATGACAGCTGTGTGACCTGTGCAGCTCCGGTCCCGCCCTGAGCCCTGGTGTCCCCATGGAATCCCCGCAGGTCCCAAGCAACAGAGGACAAGAGGGTCTGCATCCACCAGAGCCTCAGGCTTTGGAGGCAACGGTGGTGGTCTGGAGCTGGCTGCCAGGCCTGGGTGCTGCCTGCTGTAGGCCTGGCCTGCCCTGCCCTGCCTGGGCATTGCCTGGGGGCCTGGCTGTAGGGCACCGTGCGCCTCCCATGGGCACTCCCTGCCACCATCCCTGCTCCAAGCCCAGAGGCTCCGCCTTGTGCCCAAGGCCACTTGGGAGGCAGCAGGCTGAGGCTCCACCCGAGCATGCTACTGGCCCCTCACACAGCCCCAGGTGCATAGGGGCCACACGCAAGTCCCCATGCCACCAGGAGCCTGGAGAACTCTGTGACTTCTGCTTCCTCCCTTGGGTGTGTTTGGCTTCTGGGACGCAGGATGGGGGTCCCCTGTGTGCCCCTGTCACGTACAGTGGCTGTCCACAGGGTAGCTGCCTTCCCCAGCCCTGTCACGGCTTCTGGCTGCCTCCCAACCCAGCACTCCTGGGGCCAGAGGCAGAACCTCCCATAGGGATGGTGATCTGCAGACCCCTGGCTGAGTGAGGGGGACACAGGAGTCTGGGGGCTCACAGTGACACCCAAGCAGACATGCACCGCCTGGTCCCCAGTGTCTGCAGGCACACCCCATCCGGTCCCAGCCAGGGGCGAGTCTGCTGGGCTCAGAGGCATGGGGAGGTCTCAAGAGTGAAGAGGCTACGTCAGCCCCATGAAGGGCGCTGCTGTTCCCCAGGTTTCCCGCGGGCCCCCGGGCCAGGCCCTCTCAACCTCTGTGGCTCCCACTGCCCTTGGGGACTCTATCCCGAGTAGGCCAGAGCGCGCCCAGCCACCCAGGTGGACAGTGGTCTTTCCCGAAAGGCCAGGCTGGCTGTTCCCTGCTTGAGTCCTTGCACCCCATGGCACCTCTGCTTGCTACTGCTGCCAGGCGGCCTCCTGTAGCCTCTCTTCCCTTCCTTGTCCAGCTCAGGGTGTGGCCGGGGTCCCCATTCTGGAATCCTCAGCCCCACGCCCTACCTCTATTCCCAGCGTCCCTCCTCTCCTCCTACAGCACAGGTTGGGTGGCGGGTGCCACCCCAGCAGCCATCGACTCTCAAGGAAGAGCTGACACAGGCATCTGTGACAGTTACTGCCATTTGGCCCAGGTGGCTTGCACTGAGGACACAATGGGGGACACCTGGGGACCACAGGCATGGTGCTGGCATCTCAGTTCCAGCAGTGCGAAGTGAGCACCCTGGGCCTCGACTCTGAGTGTTCCCCAAGCCAACAAGAGAGAACTGCCCGTCCACCCCCACCGCTGCACAAGGGCTCCTGGGCCTGCTCTGGCTGGAATGTCCAGCCCAGGGCTCCTCCGGAGGCCCCCATGCTCACACAGGGCATCCTGCTCGCCACATGGCCTCAAACACGCTGCCCACCCTCTGCCAAGCAAGTGTCTGTGAGCTAAACCGAAGGTGGGCACCCACCTCCTGCTGGCAGCCCGGGGTGCCCATCGGCTTCCTGTGGCACTTGAGACTCCCTGACCTGTCCCTGCGGGCTCCAACTTGCGCCTGCTGTCCCTCAGCTGCCTGCCACGGACTCTGTCCCCAGGGGCCTTCCTGTACTGCCCCCTGCTCCCTTCTTGCCTACGCCATCCTAGAAAAGCCTGTGAGGCCTACCCAGAGCCCTTTAGACCTTGCCTCCTCAGGGAATGGGTCAGCAGGCCCATGGGGGTCGTCACCTGCCAGCCATGCCTCCGCCCTCTCCCAGCAGGGGTGCCGTCCTGGCCTCTGTCCTCCCTCCAGCTCTGCCCTGGGTCTGCTCCCCACCTCCTGCCCCGCAGTTCCCAGGTGCAAGGGCGCACTGTCCACCTTGTGTGCAGCCTGGTGCACCGGTCAGCACTGCTTATGACGCACTCAGTCTGTCCCCCGGCACTGGGCTCCCTGGCTACTGTACCACAGCACCACAGGAATTAGGCCTGCTTTGGCCTCTGCTCAGAATGAAGTGCTCACAAAAGATGTGCTGGGTGGGGGCTGGGGAGATAGCTCAGCGGTCAGCGCGAGGACCCAGGTTCAATCCCTGGCACCATATGCCATGCCTGCCTGGGAATGCCTGTAATCCCAGTGCTGGGGAGGCTGAGACAGGAGGATCACTAAGAGTCTGAGCTGAGTAGAGAGACCTGGTCCCAAATAAATAGATTTAAAAAAAAAAAAAAAGATGCGCCCTCCTCCCCTCAGCCCCCTTTTGCCTGCTCTAAGATGGAGAAACAGCACCGCTCTGATCTGAGGCCTGCGACTCCGCCCTGTGGAGTCTCTGCCGAAGCCCCTGGGCTAGCCTCTGCTGGTCCTGCCTCATGCTCCGTGGCCAATCAGGATCCTAGGACTAGGAGCTGTGAGGACTTCACAGCTCATGGGTCCCCCTACTCCTGCAGCCCGCAGAGAACGCAGCCCTGCAACAGCACCGGGCCCCGTGTCCCCATCGCCTTCCCTTCGGATGGCCCAGGGGGACAGTAACCAGACAAGCACAGGACTCCACAGGGAGCTCACAGTGGAGGGGACACACAGAAGGGGACACAGCATGCCAGAGCAGCAGGCAGCTCGGGACCTCCCCGGTGCCACCTCTGATGCTGAGCTGAGCTCCACTCCCCCAAGACTCTGGGTTGAGGAGGAGGCTTATTTACTTTGCAAGCATCGGTGCTCTTGTAGGGGCCTCTAAGTCCCCCGGGCAGGGTCCCCAGCCAGCCAGGGCTTCTCTGACTACAGCACATATGCCTGAGCACAAGAGAGCAGGTCCAGAAAGAGCGGCAGCCGGCTGTCTCCCAGGCCCAGCCAGGTGGGGCACTGGCCGCCTCGCGCTCGTCCCGGGCGTGGAGCCTCCCCCTGGAGGCCTTCTTTAGGTAACCCGAGCAAGAGGTCACAGATGGGTGCACGCACAAGCCAGGTTACTGCACAGGGTCCGGCCCCGGATGTACAGTGGGAAAAGGAAGCAGCCTGTGTTGAATGCGTGTGCCAGGCGCCACAGCCCTCGGGGACACAGAGCCACATTCGGCACATAGCAGGAGCTCAGCAGCATGGAGAGGGGGATGTGGAGCTGAAGGGCGCGCTCCATCCCAGCAGCAGATGTGGATGGAGTCATGGTGGCGTGAGGCTGTGGCTGGTCCCCGGGAGCCTCCAGGTGCCCAGGAGACAGGCAGCGCGTGTGGCCGCCTCTTCCGATGCCTCTCTGCCTCTCTAGCTCCCTGCACGCGGCCGCAGCTGCAGGCTGCTCTTGCTTCTCTGCCTCCCCCTCAGCCCCCGACTCAGCGTCTGGCACAGAGTGGGTGTTCAATAAATACCTGTTCAATTTAATGTATCTCAACCCAACCAACATTTATTGGGCACCCACTGCGCAGCCTCACAGTCCTGCCCTCCTCTACAGGGGCTGCCCGGGGCGGCCCGGCAGGGATGGCTGCGTGCCAACACTCCCACAGTTGGGGTCACAGGCGGTACAATGGGTTTGGAGCCAGGGACCCACATTCGGAGCTACTGGGGGGGGGCTGGAAAGAGCCCCGGAAAACAGCATGGAGCCCACAAGCGGGTGGGACAGATGGCAAGGCTCACAGGAGACAGGTCCACCCACAGCACATGGGGACACAAGGCCACATCATCGGGACAGACACAGGCACAGTGAGCCACAGCCTCAGGACAGCCACAGGATGCAAAGCAGGATGCAGCTGCAGTTGTGGTCACAGCAAGCGTGGCAGAGGCGAGGACGCACCCGTAAGCGTGTGCCATGCAGGAGGTTGGTGGGCAGCTGGGTGCCTGCAGGTGGTGGGAGGGGCGCCACTTGCAATGAGGACACAGTGGAAGCGATGCAGCTGGCAGGCAGGCCCTGCAGCTGTGCGGCCGGCACTGCCTGGCCTTCAGGGACCTCCACCTGAGAGCACACATCTTGGGATGGCCAAGGGCACCCACACCCTGGCGTCTGCAGACCAGGAGGCAGCGTGGGGTATCTCCCTACACTGCCCTTTTCTCAGTCCTGGGCCATAGAGTACAGCGGGAATTGCCGGGGACAGCAGTCATAGACATGGAACAGCCAGGCTGGCAGGGGAGGCCTGCCCTTCCCCAGGTGCCCACATGCCCAGTCTCAATCCTGGAGCTAATGCTTGGGGTGGGCGGGGCTAGGCTGCTCCACATGAGGGGCCCTGGTGCCAGGCAGGACCATGGTGCCTGCGCAGGGGTCCCGGGGAGGGGGAGGACTGCAGGACAGGCATGTAGCTGCCCCCGGGAGACTCAGGAGCCTTGGGGAGCCCAGGCCCTGCCCACCACACTGCACAGCTCAGGAGTCTGCCCTCCCCGGGAGCCAATGTCCGTGTCACTTGCCAGGCTGACTGCAGCCTTTGGCATTGGCTCTGAGACCCCAAGGGCAGAGGCAGGAGGACACCCGCTCAGAAAGGTCCACACAGAAGGGCGCACCTGTCCTCGCTCACAGCCACCCTGCAACAGCCGCGATTCCAGGCCTCTGTGCCTCCGGGCGTCCCTCCTCTCCCACAGGCTGCTTTCGGCTTGCGGTGGTAGCACAGCACCGCTCAGAACCACCGCATGAGGGGGAGGAGGAGCAGGAGGAGGGTGAGGACCGATGGCGGCCTTTCCTGAGCACCTGCTACCTGCTAGACTGGGCGCCACTGTGCCCTTGCCAAGTCTCCTGACGACCCCTTGCCAAGTCTCCTGACGACCCGGTGTTATGGTTTGTGTCTAGGTGTCCCCCCAAAGCCTCATGCAGTCATGAGCGGCTTCTAGAGTCTGTGATTCATTCATGATCCAAGGCTGGGATTATGGGTGTGAGCGCTGCAGGCTGCACTCACCCTGGGGCGGAGGGCCTGCTTACAGTGTGGGGAGGGGACAGAGGCTTGCAAGCTGCCCCGCCCTTTGTGCTTTGCTATTTTCTGCCACCAAGGACTGAAACCTTCGCTAACTGTGAGCTAAGTAGACCTTTCCTTCCTTGATTCTGGGTGTTGGGAACTTTGTCCCCGCAACAAGAGGAAAAAGTAACCAAGACACCTGAGGAGCAGCCTGTCACACAGGGGCCGGAAGCTGCCTCCTCTGCCTCCCACTGCGCCTCTGTCCTGGCCACAGCATCCCCTCTGCATCACTGCCACAAAAAGGACCTTGGCGGGATGCGACCCACAGGTGCTCCCGAGAGGTCCCCAGGGAGTCGGTCTGTCTAGGGTTAAGTGTGGAGCATGGCCTCACGTCCTCTGAACCCACACATCCCTCCTGGCTCAGTCTTCATGACACCCTGGCAGCGGGCAGTGGGGGCTGTGTCCCCTGGGCCTCTCCCCTTGAGCACCCTGTGGTCAGCTCCAGCTGCAGATTCACCCTGGACCATGCCCCTTCTGCTCTCTTCTAGAGAGACTCAGGACCCTGCCTCCAGCTCTGGGCTTCATCAGGAAACCGACCTGGGCATGCTGGCGGATTACGCCAGCTTGGGGCATGGTGGGGCCGAGGCCCCTGCTCCCTGGCTGGGCTGCCCTGGCTGGCCAGCTCCCTGTCATGTGGCTTAAGGAGCTGGGGTAAGATGCAGGGAGCCATGCAGCACTGGCCCCAAGGCCGGAAGCCTCTGACATGGAGCGGCTGGGCTCAGAAGAGCCACTCACGGGAGTAGAAGCTGTCTCCAGGTGCCCTTGGGAGTGGCTCTCGCTCCAGCCCGCTACTGTGTGACAGAGACTGGCTGTCCAAGTCCGGGGAGTTCGTCCTCATGTCGGCGTCTCCTTTGAGCAGCAGCCAGCTGGTCTTCTGCAGAGGAGAAAAGCTCACGTGAACTTGGCAGTAGTGAAAATGGGTCTCCAGAGTCGTCCGGCTGCCTCCCCGAGCCTGAGTGCTGTGAGACCTGCTGTGAGGAGACTGTGCGAGCTTTCAGTAAAAGTCTCACCACACAGGGAGACGACAAGAAAGGAAGCCCTCGGGGGTGAATGCTGCTGCTGCTCCATGTTACAGATGAGGAAACTGAAGCTCGGGGAGGGCCGGGGCCCACGTGGCAGTATTGGAACGAGGCCTTACCTGCCGTTCCCACCCACACCCTCGCTGGTGAGAACCCTGCCCACAAGCTCTGTGGAGCCTGGTGGGAAAAAACCTGTTAGAACTATCATCCCCAGGGCCCTAGGAATGCACAGCCAGGATTTGGGCAGAAGCCTCGGCCTGGATGTAGGGAGGAGGCGGTGGATGTGCCCCACTGCCGGCCTTCAGGACTCTAAGGAACCCCGGTGGCAGAGGAGCCTGGGGCTGCGGTGGGGATGGCTGCACAGAGCCTCGGGGCTCCCCCAGTTACCTTCCTGCTATCCTGGTCGAAGCTCCCATCGTCCCCGTCCAATCGCCTCGTGGCTGCAAGGGAAAAATCAATTTGTAGAAGCAGCGCACCACTAATTCTGGGTTCCCCACATCACCGCTGTGGTCAAGAATGGAAAAGGAAACGTGGAAAGGTCAATGGCGTGAGGGCCTTTAAGGGCCGAGGGTCAGGGCAAGCTGGGGCAGGCTAGACACCAGGCAAAGGCCACAGGCCGGGGTGCAGGAGCAGGGGCAGAAGTGGCGCCTCTCTCGTCTCCCACACCCTGAGATGTGGGCGATGAAACCATTCCCAGAGGCGGCCACCTGGCATGTGACAGACCCCTGCAGGGGCCAAGTGCGTGTGACCCCGGCTACAGGGGAAGCATGGAAGGGACAGGTCCAGCCTCAGAGGCCCTCGTGCCAGGCACAAGCCAGGCACTCTGTACACCGCCATTCTCTGCACCTGTGCCTGTGGGCAAGGGCTTTGCATGCCGTCACAGGTTGGGGACCAAGTCTTGGGGACATGCCTCCCTCAGGAGGCAGACTGGGGGGACAGGCTGATGGGAATGCTGGCAGCCCACGCCCAAAATCCTTCCCATCTCTCTCACCTCACTGCCCACAAAACACAGAACATGGTATGACCTATGCCACTGGCAAAATCCATGCAACAAAGAAATGAAAATACAGCAGGAAACAAACTCAACAATGTATGTAAGCAAGCATTCGTGTCACGCAGCTCACACCCCAGGAACACACATGCAGCACCGGGGCATGGCACCTTGAATTCCAGACGAGCCCCACATGGCATGCTGAGGTCTGGGCACTCGTCCAGAGCATGCAGACCCTGGGCCAAGGTGCCAGCCCCAAGCGTGGCCCGGCTGAACAGAGCCAGTCCCTCCCTGCAGCCTGCGGAGCAGATCCAGGTCTGGGGGGGACACGCCCGCCGGGGTGGGCTTCTTACCTGCGGCCAGGGGTGGGCTGGACCCTGCCAGTCTTTTGGAACGCCCTGCCTCCTGCACCACCAAGGACAAGACTGACACCAGGCCAGAGAGCTTGGACACTGGGGATTGGACTACAGGACCTTGACAAGATAAGGCCAAAATCGAAGACTTGAGAACTTCTGCTCGGGATACGCGCTCCCTGCTCCCTGCTCTGTGGCTCCCTGCTTGACGGCTCTCCCGGGAAGACAGTGATTTTCAAGGGAAAATAACCTCCCACTCCTGCTCCCAGAGGCAAGTGGATGGAGAGTGTGAAGGAGGCTGCAGGGGGGAGGCCAACGCATGTGCAGACGTGCAGGCGCTCCTGGCACCTGACCAACGGCTAGAGCCGGGCAGCACTGGCCTCAGTGTGTCACACAGCTCTGGCTCCTGGCAGCAACTGCCCGGCACACCCCGGGAGAGCAGGTCAGTGGCGGCGTGGAGGTCTGGGCGCACCACCCGTGCAAGCAAACTGGAGCCAGTAATCCAGCCACACTGCTGCCAGGCCAAGCGGGCAGCTGCCCTTGCAGTGACATGCAAGCTGCAAAGCAGGGAAAGGGTTCTCTGGATGCAAAACCCCCGCCTGAGACATGTCCCCCACACAGCCGTGGACAGTGGGGTGGCCACACGGCCAGCTGCAGAGCTACTGCACGCTCCAAATGGCTTCAAGTTGGCCGGGAGGCAAGGCCCCTCAGTCCCAGCCAGTTCCCTCAGCAAACACCACCCTGTGCAGCCAGCCAAGCCACGGCACCTCGGAGCTGAATGCAGCAGCCACGTGCCGTGGCCTCTCTTGGGGACAGGCGCTGTGGCGGAGCATGTGGATGCTGGTGCTCCACTGTATTGCTAGCTTGCTTCCTCAGCAGCTCTGAGCCTCAGTTTTCTGATCTGTGCAGGGGTTAATAATGCTTCCAGGTGGTGAGGAGAGAACCAGTGTGAGTGCCAGAACAGCAGGCAGCTCCAGAGAAAACGGAGCAGAGGAAGCCACCGCCGAGGGGAAGCCGCCTCTGAGGCTGCTGTGTAGCACGCTGTCCTGCACCATCAGGAAACGACAGACCAGTTCAGGACAACCAGAGACTGTGGTCTCTGGGTCACACAGGCAGCTTCTGAGCTGGGGGCCTACCCGCCACGAGGACCCCTCCCCCATATCCCTGGGGAGTCTTTGTTAAGGTTTCTTGTTTCCTCCCCGGACGCAGAACAGGCTGGACCTCGCTGCTTCCCACATGGCCTCTCAGGAGTCACCCACACTGTGAACTTCTGGAGATGCAGCTGCCTAAATACTGCTCGTTCCCATGCACCTACTCACCCACCTCCTACCCCCGCACCCACCCGTCCCTCTGCCCACCCACCTGTCCACCCACCGTCCTGTCTCGATGTCACCCACTCAGCCCTCCACTCTCCCAGTCACCCATCCATCCAGGCTTCCCTTTGTCAACTCCAGCCCATCCCCTGGTCCACCGACGCACCCATTCATCATGCAGCCTTCTGCCCATGGCTTCCTCCTTGGACCTGCGCTGTGTGCGCCATGCAGCCCTTCACCCCTCATCCCCTCCCCTTTCTGGTGCACCTGCCCATCCTGAGCATGGGGAATACAGAAACTCAGACACAACCCTGCTCTCCAGAAGCTCCAGGCCAGGGAGGTGAACAGCAGGAGGAGGAGGAGGAGGAGGCTCCTGGATGCTTCGATGGGGGCACGGCTTGGCTCAGGGGTGCCCTCATGGCAACATACACCTGATGGGTGCCTGCTGATACCTCCTCTTGGGGCTGGCCCTGCACAGGGGCCGGGAAGCCCTGCTAAGAGTGCTAGCCGAGGGCGGGTGTGAGGACCTCACTCAGCGAGGAGCAGGCTGGGGTGCAGGGCGAGGGTGCACAGCTAGCAGCCCAAGCCTCGTGGGTCCAGGCCTGGAGCCCAGGATGACCCACTTGGCTCCTCCTGGCTGTGTGTGTTAATGGGACTCATGGCCACGCCGCCTGGCCTTGCCTGCTGGTCTGGGTCTGTGGGCCCTGTGTTCTCAGTGCAGTCCTGCCAGGCAGTGCCTCATGGCTGCAGCCAACACGTCCCTGTGCCCCTCAGATGCCTGGCATGGTGAGCTGCGTGAGGTGGATGCGGCAGCTCGGGCCAGGACTCCCGAGCGAGGCACCCAGCAGAATCTCAGTGGCACTGATACACAGACACCTCTGACCTCTGAATGCCCTGGCTGTCCAGGGTGGACAGAGTTGTGGAGCTACCCTGGCCCCCATTGATAGGGGGTTGGTGAGCTCTGTAGCCCTCAGAGGGCCTCAGTCTTGGGCCTCACTGAGCTTTCTGCCTCCACTTTTGCTGTCATGAGTGAGTGTCCCAGCTGAGGGCAGGGCGGCGGCAGCCAGGCCCAGGGCCAGCACCTGGTAGGCGCTCTCTGGCCAGAAGGAAAACTTGCAGGGTCCCAGGCAGGTGTAGGGCTCAGACCTTGGCCAGACAGAGCACCGCGCCTGCCCTGGGTTCCACAGGAAGCTACAGGGTCTGCTCCTCCCTGAGTCTCCAGCCCCACTGGCATGGCTGGCCTAATCTTCCCGGTGCCAGGCCTGTCTCTGCAATTGAAATCAAACCGGAATTACAATGAAAGAGAGAATGAATGTGTGTGCGCGCGCGTGTGTGTGTGTGTGTGTGTGTGCGTGCGTGTGTGTGCTCTGTGCCAGTCCACTTGCTTCTCAGCTCCAAGGAACAGGGGCTGGGCTTGGCCACCCATGTGTCCCCAGCATGGGGACAAGCCCAGCACAGGAGCAGACGCTTAGAAACTATTCTTTGGATAATGAAGGTCCCACCAACTCTCTGCCCTTGGCCACTTATCTCAGGACCCAGAATACCTGCTCACTGTGAAGCCAGGACTGATGGTGACCTGGGCCCCGTCACTGCCTCTGCCTCTTCCTCCTGGAGACTAGGCCTGTGCTCTGTCCTGTGCACCTTCTGGGTCACACGGGTCACCACGCCTGCTCCCTGCACAGCTCTCCCAGAAAAGCAGTCCCCTGTTGCTCCCTGTGCCCTCAGGGACCTCTGCTAGAGGTGTCCCCACGCCAGTGGGAGGCCTAGCACTTGCTTCCTGGGCACAGAGCCTGCCTCCCCGCCCTTTCCCCAGAGGAAAGCGAGCGCCAGCCTTCCTGGCGCTGCGGCATCCACCGACAACAGGCCTCACGTGCCACCGCTTCTAGCCTTCCTGGGGCTGGGGCGTCCGCTGACCACAGGCCTCACCAGGCACCCCCACATCAGCTGTGCCACACTGGATGGCTGCTGTGTGACACCACTCCCCCCCCCGTGGCATGAGCTGCCCACCCAGGCCTGGGGCCTGGCCACCCTCACAGCCAAGGTTCAGCCCTCAAGGAACTGAAGCAAGGGAGAAAGGGGACTCCTCGGGGCTCAGGAAGGAGCCGACTCCTGGGGGAGCTCGGCGGGAGCTGTAGAGGAGGCATGCTGGTCGAAAGGACTTGGTGCTCCCACCTTTTCCGCTGGCCTAAGGGAGTCACCAGTCCAGAAATTCAACACCCCCTCCCAGTGCTGGTCGCTGGAGGGGCTGGGGACGGAAAAGGCACTGCTTTGGTCTGAGCTGTCTCCCTTCTCCTAAGAGGGCAATGCAGGGCCAGGTTTCCAGATGCTGCCCGGAGCTGGGTGCAGGCCTCACACCCAAGCACGCATGCACACACACGAGTGCACACACACACATCTGCACGCATGCACACACACGGGTGCACATGTACACATCTGCACGCATGCACATTTCCAACAGAGTCTAAGCCATACAGACACGGAAAGTCTTATCATGACAAAATGTCCCCCAGGGGAGCCAGGCTGGAAGCCAAGCACAGTGCAGCCTCTTTCGGGGGCTCTCCGAGGAGGCCTGGTCCCATATGTCCCACACCGAAGCTCCAAGTCATGCCCTAGCCCATGCCAGCTCCGTGGCCCACCTACATGCAAGCCAGGGACAGAGTCTGCTGTGTTCATCCACAGCACATGGCCAAACACTTGGGGAGGGCGAGACGGAGGGAAAGACGGCTCTAGGAGATCTATCTGACGACAGAATTGATACAACGAAACTCAGGACTGATAAGGGGCTTGGGCCCTGCTCAGGGCTTGCACTTCTTTCTTGTCCACAAATGCAGGCTCCTTTGCCTTTGGGTAGGAGACATGTTTATACCCAGAAGTTTCCTTAACATGCAAAGATGCTGCAGAGCTCCTGACCTTCCTTCCCCTGGGGGCGCAGGTGGAGGCCCAGGTGCCACCTAGTCTCGGGCTGGCCTGCCTGGGACAGTGGGAATTCCCCAGTTGACTTCCGGTCTCTTCCACTTCCCGGGGCTGCACTCTCCTGCACCTGGCGTGCTCATTACAGTCTGCAGTGCCCAGCCCAGCCCACAGAGGCCACGGTGCTTCATAAAAGAGCCACAGGTCATCTGAGTCCGGGCTTCGGGACCAGGGGACACGCAGGTTCCATGCAGGTGGTCCAGCACCGCGCCCCAAATGGGACGCTCCTCCCTCTGCCTGGGCCCCAGTTTCCCCTCACAAGAGAGAGCTCTTCAGGGTAGTCCAGCAGTTTAACTCACCCATCCCCTCCGACCCCTCCCAGAGACTCAGGCTCCTCTCTGTGCTCTGGAGAATGAGATATTGGTTCACTTTTTCTTGTTTGGGAAGGGGAAGAATTGCTCAGAGCGCAGAGCCTGGTGCTGTCACGGAGGCAGTGAAGACAGCCTCCACCGGTGCTCAAAAGGTGGACTGCAGAGCTGCGCGGCGGCCAGACGTGACTGTCTCAGGAGTCCACCTGAGGCGCACATCTGAGGCCGTTGCCTGGGTGATCTGGGGGAGCGCTTCCCATAGGGGACGCTCTTCCCTGACCTGGTAGCCGCAGCTGCCGCAGGTGCGCAGGGCACTCTGGGGTCTAGGCTGTGTCTACGCGCGTGGGATCTCACCAGGTTTTCACAAGCAGCCCAGCCAAAGGGCAGGCGGAGGGGCAGGCCCTGACTCGCAGATGAGGACATAGAGGCTCAGATGGCAAAGCAACCAGCCCCAAGCTCGGAAACCCCGATTCAGGCTCCTCTGTCTCCTGCGCTGCGGCCCAGGCAGTGGCTCCTCCATGGGCCAGGGGCAGCCTTATGCGCCACCCCCCACTGGGCAAGGAAGCCCTGTAGCTGAAGGCCAGGCACTGTGCGATGCACACGGAAATTCTCAAACTCAGGACCCAAGTCCTCACTGAGGTGTGAGTGGGCGTTGCTGGGACTGTGACCTCCCGGACGGTGGTGAGCAGCTGGGAAGCCACCGCCCCACCGCGCTTGGCCAGGGCCCGTCTGGCTGCCCTCCCTCGGAGCAGCGTAATCAGAAGCTCTGGGCTATGGGCCTGCGGAGCCCCGTGTTAACGCCATTTATGGAATGCGGCCTCCCCACACCCCCGGAGACTGCACTTGCATCTGACAGCCAGGGCCCCGCGCCTGTGCCACGCCCGTGGGGACACAGCAAAGCACACATTCAGAGGCAAGGGGCCACAGGCATGCAGGGCAAACCACAGCAGCCGACTCCGACCGTACCATGCTGTTTGTAGATAGGGGGTTTCCTATAGATGTTATCTTTTACGCCAGTGTCTGGGAAAGAACAGAGAAACAGAAAAGAGAGGACAGGAGGGTGAGCAGCAGACCGTGGCAATTTCTGCCTAGCGGCCCTCACCAGCGCCACACACTCGCCCAGATTTACAATCACCGGGAAGGAGCCAGTACCCAGGAATGAGCCAGGGCCAAAGCCCCACACCTGCAGCAAGCACCCCCACTCTGGGTGTCACCCCAATCTGAAGGGGTCAGGGAGAGAGGCGGCCAGGGAGGAGCAAGCGAGTGTCCTGTGCATGGGAGTGGCCAGGGGACATGGAGCCCCTCTCTTCTGGGCACCGGGCATCCCCGGGTGTGGGGTGGCTCGAGGAGAGACTTGCACCCAAGTCGGTCGGAGGCACACAAGCTCAGAGACTGGGCAGCCGAGGCGAGGGCGCCCGAAACCCAGGACACACTGAGCCCAGACAGGAAAGGTGCCTGCTCTGTTGAGGCAGTGTGTGCACAAGGACCTACCTGGGACGTGGAAGTGGCGTGGTGCCTGCTGG
The DNA here is from genome assembly GCA_004027025.1 of Myocastor coypus. Classification (NCBI taxonomy): domain Eukaryota; kingdom Metazoa; phylum Chordata; class Mammalia; order Rodentia; family Myocastoridae; genus Myocastor; species Myocastor coypus. The sequence continues at coordinate 6,065 of PVJA010033228.1, read as the reverse complement.
TAGGTGGAGGACGGCGGCCGGCTGTCCGAGAGCACCGAGAGGCTGGGCGTGCTGCGGCCGCTTTCGCTGCCTCCAGACGGGAGGGCGGGAACGGCAGAGGGGTAGAAAAGCAAACAGTCTCTCAAGGAAAAGCCTGACTGACAGAGTCCCTCTCCTGCCCAGAGGAGCAGCCCAGGCCCTCTGCCCCGTGGTGCCATAACCCCTGCCAGGACCAACGACCTGCCAATCCAACCCGGAGGTGAGTCCCCAGCTAGGTCAGTGGGTCCATAAAGGAACCGCCCTGCAGGCCAAGCGCTCCCTGGTGCCCAGGGATGGGCTGCGCTGCCGGGCAGAGGGCGGGATCCTGGGGCACCCACCCCAGGGCCCCTGTCGCTGGTGGGCTGTGCATCTTGCACCCTTGCCAACACCAGAGCCCACTGGTCCAGTCCACTCTGAATGTGCATGTGCTTCCCGTGAGGCACAGCGTTTAGCCACAGGACAGGGCCGAAGTGCTAGGTGCGCAGACACAAACTCAAAAGCCACTGAAGAATTTTGTCAGCCACAGACCAAGCGAAACTGTATCACCTAAACGCTGCTATGTGGGCACAGGCTAAACACAGTGTCCCTCCTTCTGAGCCTGCCTCCCTGCTCCATCCGGAGCCCCTTCCTGCTCGGGGAGGAGGTTGGACAAACAAGACCCAGGTGCAGGTGGCCCCCGCCTGGGAATGCCCCGCAGCCCCACAGCCCCACGGCTAGGTGGCAGTGGTGCGGTAGATGGCATGCCAGGGCACCAGACACGCTAGGAGGAGGCATGAGGCCCCGCCAGACCCCAGGCCAGTCGTCTCTTCTGAGCCCTGGGGTCCCTGCAGGATGCCACAGAACAACAGGGGGCTGGGGGCTCGGGGTCTGGACCTTCCTGGGACCCTGAGTGACTCGCCCTGGGATGAGCTTCCCTGGAGAGGACCTGCTAGGATCCTACGGGCTGGACAAATGCAGCTCAGAAGGACCGAGGGAGCCCTTGCCTGGCATGTGGACCAGGGGCTTGACACAAGCCGATGCCAACCAGCAGCTGGCGGGCAGCCAGGCCCACACAAGGGAGCTGGCTTCCCTGCAAGCACTGCCTTCTGCCTGGCTGGCACACATCCCTGTTGGCCCTGATGGCACCAGCTCTGTCCCTGTCCCTCCAGAGCTGCCCAGAACCTTTGGGCTCCACCCTCCCCAGGCACTGTGCCGCTGGTGGCAGCCTGGACCTTGCATGGAGAGACAGGGCCCACACTTGGGAGAGAAACCACAGCTGCCCAAGGGCAGTGAATTGGAGTGAAGCAGGGATCTAGCGGAAGCGGGACTTTAGCAAGAGCTCAGCACAGCCTCACGGACAGCAGAACCCGGTCAGCCATGGCTCAGTTCTGCCCTTCAGTCAAGTTCGTGGGGGCCAAGGACCTCGCCACATGCCAGAGGAGACTGCTGGCTGTGTCAGTGCCATCTCAGAAGGCCCCCTACACACCTGTGCACGCACCTATCTCAGGAGCGCCCCCTGTATGCACAGAGGCACACCTCTCTGCAGTACACATGACTCTTAGCTGCTCAGAGGGCTGAGACCAAGGGGAGACTGATGCCCAGTCTAGGCGACCCAGGCGAATTGTCAGGAGCTCTAAAAGTAGCCACTGGCTCCTGCCACCTTCACATGGACTTGTTCCCACCACAGTGCCTCCCCTGGTGCCCACTGGGCTCAGCAGGTGGCCACTGCAGGGCCACCCTTCCCCTTCCTCTCCCAGCCTGGCCCTGTGAGGCTGCAGGGCTCACTGACTGGGACCCCAGGCCTCACAGTGCCCGCAGGGCAGCCCTGAAGAGGCAGTTCCCTGTGCGATCTCCGTGGGCTCACTCCTCATATGAGGCCAGCTTCTTCTTGGACCTTGGAGCTTGAAAAACAGAGCACAGATGTCACTGCAGCTGTCACCTCTCCAGGTGAGTGCTGGTGCCAGGCACAGGGCAGGCATCCACTGGGCGGGGCTGCTTCCAGGGCTCTGGCATCCGCTGGTGGGCCTGGGGGCCCTCAGCCCAGGCAAGGCCACCACAGACACCTCTTCTGTCTTCTTAATTGAAGCAAAGGCTTCAATTAAAACCGTGAGACAGTGTTGGGATACAGCGGAGAGCCCCGTAGAGCCCTGCTCCAGGCCCACTGCTGACTCTGACCCCTGCAACCCACGCTGTACGCGGGGACTTGGCCTGGCTTCCTAATGTCCTCTGCTGCCCGGGACCCCACCTGGGCAGTGCATCACCCTGGCCCTGCGTCTCCTCACTCCTCTCAGCAGTGACAGGGTCTCCTTGGTGCTGCTGATGACAGCGACAGTGCCCCTGGCCTGAATCACCATCCTACACTTGCCCTTGAGAGAGATCACACTGTGGCTCGCAGAGTGAGACCACAGCAGTGGCGTCCCCTCCTCGGTGCATGGCATCGAGGGCACCAGCTGGTGGTGACGCCAGGCTGGGGACAGTGTTCACCGGTGTCTCTGCCACTCTGCTCCTCCGCTGCAGTCTGTCCCGTCTGGGAAGAAGTCACACACGTGGGGTGGGAGTCAGGCCACCCCTCAATGGCACTGACACACACTGAGGCTTCTGTGCGGACCCTGTCTCCTCTCCCGTCCCCTTTTGTTTAGTCCGGGCTTCCTTTCCTTCGGTCTGGGCTCACAGACACCATGCCTCTTAGCTGACACCCAGGATGCTAACGTTCACATCATTGCTGCGATGTCCTTGGTGCTTGGTGGTTCTTGGCGGCCTTTCTCAAGGTGACAGCAAAGCAAGCCTGGGCTCATGAGACTGAGATTGAGACTAGTGCAGGCCTGTGTAGAGTGGCCTTCCTGGCCGTGTCATCACCCACAACTGAGGGCCAGGGCCAAGGGTTACAGCGAGGAGGGACAACAGGGGCAGGAACACTTAGAGGTGGAGAGGCAGCCCACTGGTCTGCTCCATCCCTCCCATCCTGGGCACATGGTGCAGCGATGGCTCCCCCGCAGAGGCACGGGGTCCTTGGGGCACCCCATACTCAGCTGTCCCTGGTGCCTGCCTCCTGGCAGATGAGAGGTCGTGACTAAAGCTCAGAACTCCCAGGGACTGAGATTCACGCTAAAGTGAAGGTGACTGCTATGGGCACTCTACTTAATGTGGGTGTCAGAGAGAGGGTGGCCCTGGGCATGAGACACAAGGGAAGGTGGTCTGGGCTGACAGAAAAGCGAGAAGCCAGGGTCCCTGCCACCTGGGGGCACGAAGGCTGGTGGGCGAGGGTGTGGCTACACTTGGGGGTGCTGCACCCATGGCAGCTTCCAGAGAGCAAGATGCTGAAGCTGCCTGGGGAGACTGTGGGGAGGGCTTCCTTGGAGGCTGGTCTGGGCGCACTGGGCACTACTGGGGGGACCGGCGCCCTCTGCTGGCCTCAGAGTGGACGTGTGTCGGAGGATGGATCCAACTCATGAGGAAGGCGGGGAGTCTGGGTCTGCTCAGGACCAGGACCTCTCACTGCACCTCAGTCCCCTGTGGGGTGGGCTCTGGGGCGCGCAGAGGCTCCCAGGCCACAGATGGCCACGGATGTCAGACAGGAGGTAGAGCTGCGAGTGCCAGCGACCCTACATCCAGTACTGAGAGGACGAGGCTTGCTATGGTTCCTCAGCAAAGGTGTCAATGGCCAAAGCAAGGGTATAGCACCAAAGCCACCCGTAGGCAGTGCCCACACCTCACCCAGAGCCGATGCCCAGGCAGTGCCTCCCACACGGGCAGCAGTGGTGCAGCAGCCTGGGGCAGGAGGGGCCTTCCGCAAGCTCTTCTTGCAGTGCCCAGGAAGTGAGTGGCTGGTGCCAACCGGGGTGACTGTGTGGCTCCTGGCTTGGGGCCTGGGTCTGTGCATGTGCCCTGGCTGTGCCTGCCTTCACAGGGCTCCTTCAGCCAGGACCAGCTTCTCCTGTGTCTTCCCACGAGTGACACTTGGCATGTCCTGCTCTGGGGATGCATCACGAGCGACTTTGCTGCTTCTCCAGGGAGTGTGTGCCACCCAGAGACCACAGCAGCAGGACCACTGTGAAGGACGAGGGGAGAGGGCGGCACCATGCCCAGGGTCTTCTCCAGGGACGCACAGGCGCAGAAGGGTGGAACAGGCTGGAGAGAGAGGATGCTGTCAGGTAACCCTCAGTGACAGGAGCATCCAGCTGTATCTGCCCTGCCCCCAGGACAGGAGCCCAGGGCTGTGTCAGCCTGTAGCGGCAGGGGACAGGGAGCCAACAGCCATGTCACAGCTGTGGCCTCTGAGGCCAAGATTCCTCCGATGGTGTCTTCATCTGTGAGGTGGCACTTCAGAGCACTCCATGGTGGGCTCTTCAATGGCACTTGTGTCCAGACCATTCTGGGGGCTGGAAGTAGCATCCAGAAGTTTTGGGGTGTGTGTCCCCATGGGGCCTCTTGTCCTGTTCTCTGGCCTGCCGGTGGCCAATGCAAGAGCTGTGTGGGCCGCTTGCTCTTCTTGTGTGGTTCTCGGTCAGCTTCTCCTCACTGTGACAGGGCACCCACTGAGACCCACTTGAAGGGAGAGGGCTGCTGGGGCTCAAGGCTGCAGAGGTGTCAGTCCATGGTAAGTCCGCTCCTCATGTTAGGCCAGGCAAGGTGTAAGCAGTGTGGCGGAAGGGTGTCATAGCGGGAAGCAAAAGTTGACAGCCTCAGAGGGGAAGGGCCTGGGACACCCAAGTCCCTCAGGCCATCTGACAGGGCCTGCCCTCACTAGGCCCCCACGTCCTGCTGTCACCATCTTTCCTCAAGGTACCTGGCAGAAGTCGGAGGCCTTGCAATCCTGCCACTTCTGCAGACTGCCAGCGACGGAGCTGTCAATGCCCTGAGCTTCTTTGGGGGACACTAACTCAAGGCCTCTGGTCTGGGCACAGGCCCCGCCTGTGACCCCATCTGACCTCTCTGAGGTCCCTGCTCAGGGATGCCTTCAAGTCCTTCCTCCAAATAGTCCCTGGAGGTCAAAGCTTTCGCACTGGGCTTGGTGCCATCCTGGACACAGAGGAACACACGAGGCTGAGCATCCCGTGTGCCTAGGAATGGGAGCTGCAGGTGGGTTTGTGTCCTAGCCACACAAAGCGAGGCCTGGCCACGCCAACAGGAGCACAGGCTGTGGACATCACAGTAGGGCCAGTGCAGGCAGGGATGGCGGGGCTCTGGGAAGCCATCCTCATCCTCACCTCTACCCTGTGCCCTCTGCCTGTGACTGTGTAGCGGACACCAGCATTTCCTGCCAGGGACACATACACAGCAACAGTAACAGACCAGACGCACATGACACACACAGCAAGGGACACGGCATGAGACAGAGGCCCAGGGAAGCCATGCGTGACACAGGACAGGCACCCCCCACCCACAGCTCGGCGCCTTACCTCGGAAGTAGGGGATGTAATGATGTCGGAACACGGAGGTAGGGCTTGGGTGTTGGGACAGGGAGAGCCAGCTACTGGTACCGACGCTTGCAGTACCAGCTGCGGGCAAGAGAGCAGGTCAGTCAGCCCGGCTCACCCTCCAGCACAAAGCCCCCAAATCTTCCTAGCCCCCTCCACTAGGAACATTTGGGCCTCCTCTCTCCAGACATGCACATCTCTGAGGCACCCAAAGGGAATCCCCATGAGGCTCTGGACCAGGCCCTGTAGGTATGGGCCAACCTGCCCTCTGGAGGACCAGGACGTGGGCCTAGGGCTACCAGGCCCTGGCGCTTCACTGTGGGGGGCTCCTTGGGGTCAAGACCCCAGTAGCATGTCTGTTCCCAACATCCTCGTGGGCCACACCGGCCAAAGCATGGTCCTGGTCTCTGGATCAGGACCCAGAAGCCAGCGAAGTGGGCCTTCCTGTGAGCTGGGGTCCAGGGCAGGCAGCAGTGGGGCCTTGGGAGAAGGGGCCTGGGGAGTCAGCCACTGCCATCCACTCACTGACCCACCTGCACATCTGCTCACATACTCATTTGTTCACTCAGCCACTCACTCATTCATCTGCCTATTTGTTCATCCACCCACCCATCTGCTCATCCACCCATCCATCCACCCGTCCATCCATCC
>PVJA010033227.1:0-13827 GCA_004027025.1 Myocastor coypus | reverse complement strand
ACAAGCAGATGTGCACCAATAAGCACCTCAGCGTATTATATCTAACGTTAACAAATGATGAATCAAAAGGTAACGGCAGTCACCCTTAGTTGAAACCACATACCATCATTCCCTGTTGCTTGAAAATCGTGAAGGTTTGTGATAAGCCTAAATTCCACAGCTGAGCTTACGAGTAATTTGAGAACATAACCTTACAGTCATCACTCTTCGCATTCCTGCTTTTCAGTCTGCTACCTTCAGATCTAGCCAAGCTATTCATTCTATCACATGTGTTCGGTCTCCTTGAATCCTTCCACATGAACTTCTCTTAGTGTAACTATGATCCATCATTCAAGCACCTCCACTCACAGCCTAAGCTTGTGGCGCATTGTGGTATCTATAATAGCTCTGATCCCAATCTGTAGAAAATGTTTGGTTCAATGCCCTGGGCAAGCTGTGCTGGTCCTGCCCCCAGGCTGCGCTGAGACAGCAATTTAGAATGGGCTTGGGGGTGCTGTAAACAGACGGATCACAACAAGTCCAATCTAGCATTGAAAATCTGAATGTTCCATAAACCCTTCCCTAAAATACGATAAAAAAGAAAGAGAAAGAAAGAAAGAAAGAAAGAAAGAAAGAAAGAAAGAGAGAAATGTTCATTTGTATCTTGATATAACTATATAAATTCATTACAGACAAGAATGGTGCCTTCTGCCTCCCATACCCAATGCCACCCCCCTTTTTCCCCTTGAGGGGAAAAAAAATCCTCTAGAGGAAAATATTCAGTGCATAGAAAATATTTGTAGGATGGATGGATGCATACATTAAAATGAAAAGTGAAGCCTGGCATGGTGGTGCACACCTGTAATCCTGTCACCTAGGAGACTCAGGCAGGAGAACTGCCATGAGTGTGGTACCAATATGAACTATAGTGAGCTCAAAGGTGGTCTCAAGACAGGGCTCAAAAGAGAAAAAAAAGAAAGGAAAGATGAAAAATATTATAAAAGCATGCACTAAAATATTTTAACCCTATTAACTTATTCATAAAGCTGTATACAGTATTAGTTATATATAAATTAAATACAAATTATGTACTTTATAATGTGCAATGTTTGAAGGTTTTCTTTATATGTAGAATAGTTTAAGACTCCAAAGATACATCAGTGAAATCACACTAAAATACAATGAAAACAGATAGTGAACATTACAATTAAGGTAACTAACATACTAGAATACAGAAAGTTACACAGAAAAATATTGAGCAATGCAAGGGACCCATGAGTGCACTGCTAGTGGAATATGATTTTTAAGAAAGGGTTACAGTAGGTGGCACCAAAAGATAGCAGTTGAACAAAAAATGTGAGGAAAGAGCAGAAGCCATTCCAATAATGTAGGAAAAAGGTGACCAGGGGCTTGGCCCTAAAGAGAGCACAGCTGCTTTAATGCACATTTGCTGAAATAACCCAAAACTAATTAGTCTTCTTACTAAAGAAACAAAAACAGCTATTTTTGTCTAATTACCAAAAGGTCATTTTACTCATTTTTAACTTTTTGACACAGAAATACCACCAGTGTGCTGGAAGTTTGCACCATAGCATACTATATCTCCAGAGGTTTTTCCAGTCAGCCAAAAACTTAAGAAAATAGGAAAACTAAACAGCAAAAGCATTTTCAGCTTCAGTATGTATTGACTTTACAATGTTCATTTGCATTAACTTATTCATCTGAGAATTTAATGAAAATGCCTTAATTACTTGGAAGGCAAATTCTTATTAAAATTCAGGAAAGTTCTGTAATAGCTATGATGTCTTTCTCTTTATTACTGCTTTAATAACTGCAAACTTCAACAATTACATTACTATTAATGTCTATTTTACTCATTAAAAGTTGAAAAAATGTAATCAGCTAGCTTTGAATACTTTTTATCCTTGCTAATGATAAGTATTTTTATTTGCCTTCTTCCCATCTGGTTTGCTTCAATAGAATGATAAAGAAAAGAGCATAACAAATTCAACTTTTGAGTCCTATTTTCAAGACTGATAAATAATATACTAAGGACACATTCGGGCTCACACTAAAACCTTGCTTAAGAGTTTCTCCCAGAGTAAGCCTTTTCCTTATTCTAAACTCCCCAAAATGTTTCCAATGATTCTGAGCAAAAACATCTCTTACAAAGACTGCAATACCATTACAATGGCATTTTCCATTGCTCTTTTACTGTTCTAGGCATTGAATCAGAGCCTTCTGATCTACATCCACAGCCCTTTTTTGTTTTGACTCGTTAAGCCACTAGATGGCTGAGCTCAAATATGTGAGCCTCCTTCTTCAGCTTGCCAAAGTGCCAAGACTTCAGACATGTACCACTACACTCCGTGACAGCTCACCATCCCTCTCCACCAAAGGGTGTTTGCTTCATCTTCACAGCATTCCTGATAACGTACTTACTGTTATCATTTTCACTATCCAGAGGAATAGATCTGAAAAGTGCTCGCCAAAGTGATAAAAGCACCTGTATTATGTTGTCTCATCATTTTAACCACACAAATTGGATCTGAGTAGAACCTGCTGAGAGCAGAACTGATCAGATTCTTCTTTCTAGGACAGCTGAGTGCAACACTGCCTACAGTTGGCTAATACCTCCTATCACATGAAGATAAAAGAGCCCTCTGCTACTAACACAGAATAAAGGAAAGGTGGGAAAGTACCATTTGAAGACAAGGCAGAAAAACTTCCTTTATTTATGCCTTTCCAAACCTGGTTTTAGACTCCACAGAGGTGGAGCCAACATTCTTACGTTCAGGATGAATATAACTCATAATACACTCTCAGTTGTGGCTTCAGCTGTCTGAAGGGAATTTCTATTACTTCCACTTAAATACATTCATTAGTGTCGACTAGAATTTACCTGAGAATTTAATGAGAATACCTTAATCAGAAACCTTAACTCGTCCCATTAATCACCAGCACAAACAGAAGAGTAGAGAACAGAATTTTAAAGGTAGCCGCTCGGTGTTACGAGAGGTCATGTGTGGAAGACTGCCTTATCTCCCTACCGCAGACTCAAAAGTGATTGTGTTTGCTGTCAGCAATGCAAGCTGTCTAGAGGTCACTTCCATAAACTAGCCTTTGGGTTGAATAGTGAGTCTGGCCAAAGCTGTGTACTTGTCCAGTGGTCACAGCTGATCCCAGAGAAGATGTCTGTGAGAACCAGGGCTAAGATGTGACAATATGTCTGCACTGAGACCTCCATGACTCCAGAGGAAATTCCCTTCCAGAATTGGCTACAAAACAAGTTACTGGTTAACCACGACTTGAATGTGGTTGCTCTATTTCTTACGCAAAAATGGTTTGCTCTGTCTGTTACAAGCCTGGCCCGGCTATCCACTTATCTAGCACATCCAGCTGTAGTCCCTTTACCATTTTCCTCGTTATGAATGTTATCAATAAATACCAAGGTTTCAGTTGATTGGTGGCATTTTGTTCCCCATAAACACCTCGCCGTCGCAGATCCCTGTGGCCTCACCATTTTGTCTCTTTTTCTTTCTTTTAGCTGTGCACCATAAAACCTTGGAGGAGATTGGGGTCCACTGGGAGGGTGAGGGGATTCTCCAGTAGTCATGCCTGTATGTTCACAGTATCTCTTAGATCCAAATAATGATCTTAGGAATACCTTTAAACTTTTCTGAAAAATCATAATGAGCAAAAATATTAAGTAATAATAAAAACTTGAAATCTTATATGCAAGATATTCTTCTGTTGACATCTTTACTCAGATCCAACTTAGAAAGCTTTCACCATCATACATTGTACACACAAGACACAGCCATTTTTTGAGACTTGTCAGCCATGCACAACCACTCTATGTTAGTTTTAATCTCACTGCATGGTATAGTTTCCTAGAGTATCAAACCACACTAAAATAATTGCTTATAATTCATTTCTTATCTGGCTTCTCTCCTACACTGTAAGTCTTAGGTGAGCAGACTCTGTCTGCAGGAACAGCTTAGCACAGAATGGATTCTCAGAAAATTCTTAATCTGTTAATTAATCCTTTCTCTCTCTCCTTATCCCCATTTTTCAGGAGCTCAGGGAAGTTAAGGAAAATGTCAGTGTTCACACAGCTAGTACATGTGAAGCACTGCTGAAACTCAGCTCTGCCTAACTCCACAGTTCACGCTCCTGCTGCTAGGCTCTCACCATTCCTCCAAAAATACCCATTTGTCTTCTTTAATTACCTGAAATTCCAGTTTTGAATGGCAGTCACATTTCAAAAGCCATTTAAGGATGTTGAACTTAACACAGTATTTTCTGCAATAAAGACAGCCTTGTAAAATATTAACATTTTCTCCCCTCCAAAACAAAACTACATTATGCTACTACCTAAAGTTATAGGGCTATAATTTGCTATGATAAAAATCACCTTTGTTGTATTGCACAGATTTTCATGAAACATATCATTAAATCCCTTTTAATACAGGATAGATATAGATAGATAGATAGATAGATAGATAGATAGATTATAGATAGATAGATAGATAGATAGATAGATAGATAGATAGATAGATAATTAAAACTAGGCCTCTAAATAGGCCTCAAACCTCTTTCTTTGCAGCATTTTGTTCATTCCAGGCAGCCTTTTAACACTCCCCATTGCATTAATATTATGCTCCAGTGAAGGAAGCCTCTGCTTTCCTCACCACCCACCACATGGATGAAGAGCTGTGATGATGCGCACTCACCAAAACTTTATGCGTGTGGCCCTCTAGAAGCCAGCCCCATTTGTTTCTCCTCCCTCCCATGATGGGATGGTGAAGACCTCGGCGAGGGAGCAGCACGTGACCCACCCTACCTACCTACCTACCTACCCACCCAACCCCCCACCCACCTACCCATCTATCTACCTACCCTCCCTACCCGTGCACTATGCGATGAATACTTTGGCAGAAAAGAGAACACACGGTGAATCCTGTAGAGACTTTCCCCTTTTTTACCCAACACTTCTTCCTTTTCTTGCCCTTCTCCTTGGAGGCAAGAACTGGGAAGCCAGCCCACAGGTTGCAAAATAAAGCTGCAGATGAACACACACACACACACACACACACACAAAAAAAAAAAAAAAAAAATAGGCCTCAAAACAAACTACCAAGTTAGAAATAAGCAGGTATGTTCTCATTCAAATCCCTCTCTGCTATATATTCCCCCCTCTCTTTTGAATACCTTTGATTTTAGGTCAGATTTGGAGCTTGGTGTGGCAGGCAGAGAAGCTGGCAGCAATGTTGGGGACTAGGAATCAATTAATGGTAAGAATAAACGAAGTGCAGAGCAGACATGCAACATAAAGAAAACATCCCAAAAAGTCTTACCCAGTGTGCAGAAGTTCAAAAACTGACAACCTACAAAATGGGCATCCATATTATTTGGACTGGTATATTGTGTTTTAAGAAGGAAATATAAAACCAAGATTTACACATAGCTGATTTGACATTAAAATGTGGATTTCTGACTTCCTTTGAGAAATGCTGAGTCACTTCTGATGAAATGCATGCTTTCCAGTTTCCCCATTGCCTACCACCTACAGCCACTTCTCTCCAGATATCCCTCAGGTATCAGCTGTGCATGTGCTATTTTATATTGGTACCCTCCAATCTAGTATCATGAGTCTCTATGTTCTCAACATTCGAGTCAGACTAGCTTCCTTTCAGCTCAGTGAACTCTGTGAGGTTCTTCAAATCTGTTAGTCATCATTTTCTTAAGAAACCAAAAGCCAGAAAGTGTTTATTAATACAATATAAGGATGTTGAAACAAAATTTTGAAAGACAAAAATCAGAGAATCTGCTGCCAGCATTTAAGAGTTTAGGAATTAGATGAAACTACTGCTTCTGGCACGGGATGTCTTCAGTAAGTTCTGAGCTATACTCAGAACAAGCAGGGCCTCTCCCCTGAGGTATCACCACACCTACCTAATGTCCATAGTAACTTGTAGAGAACAATGATTTCTGTTCTTCTGTGTTTCCAACCTCTCACAGAATCTCTTGTTATTGAAACCTAAGTAAGAATCTTGGTGACCACCAGGCCTAGCAAATGAAGTTTCTAGGACGCCAGCTTTTGCTCTTCAGGGAATGAAAATAGATTCCAGTAGTAGTGGGCAGTGGGCCTCACAGTGCAGCACATCAAGGAATTTAAAATGTTAGGCTCTTGCTACAGACCATGCATGCCCTGATTACTTGGTCAAATTGCTACCTTCTTGGTTTCTCCACTAAAAACCTTTAGGCTTTTTATTTCCCAAATATTGTGGAAATTTCTTGAAGCCATAAAAATCCTGTTCTCAAGCTATGGTTCCCCAATGTAAGCATTCACCTGTAAATCTTGTCTGCAATAACTATCTGGAAAATATTTATCTAATAATATCTATTTCCTTACTTTCTTCTGCATAATTGGAATTTTGTGAAGGAGAGATATTCCTTCTTTATTTGTCCACTTAAAAATTCCCTTTTACAGTATAGATATATACATGTATCTTTTTCTGTAGGTTATAATTACATATTATAATTATTTATGACCTGTCCAAATTGGCTATTGATAGTTCCCCCAGATTACTCCTAGTATGCATATAATGTAGTAGAATTGTCCCAAAAAAACACAACAAAAAGAAACGTATCTACTAACTCATTTATATCACACTAGATATAAGTTTTTTAATATTATAACATTCAGTAAAGATATTGTTTTTTGAGTTTGCCCAAGTTAATTCTTCTTGTCCCTACCTTCTTGTCCCCCTACAAATGATATTAATTTTCAGTAAAGACATGCTCATTTGTTAGTGTTATATCCATGCTGAGTTCCCAATATATCCTTGCTGGGTCTTTTGATTTTTATGGGCAAGTCATTAGAGCATGAAATATTATGATAATTACAAGAGAAAAAAAGCTATGTAAAAAACCTCATTCAGAAAATCATTTCCTCCTCATCTTTGCTGCCACATTTTATTCTTGCTTCCTTTCCATGGATTTTAGTCCTTTGATTTACAATTTGTAAAAGTTGTGCATATATTAGTGATATCCACCTATGTTGTATGCTCTGATTACGTTCTTCAAATTTTCTTTTTCTCTCTCTTACTTTCTTTTTGAGACAAGGTCTCGCTATGAAGTTCAGGCTGGCCTTGAGCTCACTGTTGCAGCCCAGGCTGGTCTTGAACTCACACTGATCTTCCTGCTTCAGCCTCTCAAGTGCTGAGATTATAGGCATGCACCAGCACACCTGGCTATTTTCTTAAATTTTTCAATTGGCTTTTTGTTCCATGTTGGCTTTGTGATCAAAGAAAAGTTTTACTCGCACTTATTAATCTTTTGATGCTGAATAAAAATTAACATTAAAACTTCAACAATATAGCCTCAAAATATACTCATTATTCTTTACTTTTTGGTTTTCACATTTTGGTTCCTAAATTTTTGCTGCTTATTTTTTTGTGGATGGTATAAAATATGAACCCAACTATATGTTTTCCACAGAGCTACCAAGGTGGTTCAGCACCATATAGGAAACCTTTATTTTAATGTTGTTGGTTGAAAATCCTACCATTGTGTAAGTTTTTATATGTGTTTGTTTTGGGTGATGTCCTTTCTTTTGATTTTTATTCATTTTAATGTGACACAAGATAAAATAGCAATGAAACAATATTAAAATAGGTTAGTAAGACAGTTACAATAATTAATACATTGTATACTGTTGTCTTCATAGTAGTTATTCAGAGGACAAGATGTAGATATGATTTCATGTCTAAACAATATTAGTACAAGTCTTTCTTCTCATTGAACTAAGAGAAGGTAGCTGTATATCCATCCTATCATGTATATTTCTTTTCACTACAATGTGGTCTTTTATTTATATCCCCCTGTTTTGTTTTGATGTGTCAGAGCTGGGTGCTCCATTGCTGTTAAGAGAACCTGCATTTGGAGAAGTCTTTAAAGGACCTTTTCATACTTGAAGCCAATCTAAAGATTGTCGGTACTTGAATTGAGAAAAATAACTCAATATAGCCCTATAGTCCATAATAGTAGTAGATTATGAGCAGAATTTGCAAATGTCAGAAGTTCTGGCTTGAGCCTTTACAGCTCAGCGTATTACTATGGCATTACTTTTTATACCTCACAGTTACATTTTTCTGCTAGATAGTTAACACCAAGTTAAAATAAGACCTATATGACTAAAAATGTAACTTTTGTATCTGACAAGGTCAGTCAAATCCCCTTAGGATTTACCCTGAAACTATGTACAGCACCTTGTAGATCTTTTGTCAGTGTCAGCCATCTGGATGAGTCACGGTCATTGCTTGACCAATTTCCTGTCTGTGAAAGCGTGAGATAATTTTTTCTCTCCAGATGACTCTCCTTAGGCACACTCTACAGCACTGATAACTTTGCTCTGTGGTCCCATAATCTTCTTTATTAGAAAGTATGGGACACCACTGTATTATAGGATGTTAAAGCACAGGTTCTCTTAAGTCCTGAGACCTCACTGACGTTAAAGGGCTAGGGCCAAATTATGGCTATACTTGTAGCCCCTCTATTTCTCTAATTTTTAACAACTTTAGTTGTTAAACATCCAGAAGAGAAACTTAATGATATTATCACCCTGTAACAGAGACAGTTGAACATAACATCACTATGTCTGAATATCAAATACCTAAGACATTACATAGAACTGCTATTTTACAACAACCATGGATATTCTAAATTTTAGAAACCTATAGAATGCAAAAAAAAAAAAACAATTACATATTTTTACAAAGAAATTTAGAAATCAAACCATATACAATATTGGAGCAGAACAATTCTATGACTTTTCTATTGTTTCTTACTTTTTATTACCTTTTTTACAAGCATTTACTTTAAAGAGAGTATAGCAATAATTGATATATTAGAAGCACTACACATTAAGAAGACCAAAATGACAAGTATCTCAAGCATAGTTTTAGTATTACACATTTCTATCCTCAGTGTAGTTGCTTAGTTCATAGATATCAGCATATAGAGTGTATCAGGGTGAGAATTCTACTCATTAACTGCTATCTTCAACAACATGTAGGAGATTTATAGGACCACTGCCTTAATCATCTAGTTTATATAAATGTATGGTTTTGCCCTTGCCATATTTCCTGAATTTTCTCCTTTCTCTCCCTTCATTGTTTAATCCATAAGATCTCGCTTTCTATTTAACTGCATTATACATTTCAATTTTTATTTATTCATTTGAGTTCTACTAGGGAGACAATATGATATTTCCACACGTGTGTCTATTTTACTTCCCTTATGAGTATATCTTCAAGATGCATCCACTTATATATGAAGGCTTCAAGTTTATCACTCTTTATGGATGAGTAATATTCCATTGTATAAAAACACCACACCTTTTTCATCTATTTTTCAGGTGATGAGCATTTTGGTTATTTTCAAGATTTGGCTATCAGAAATTGTGCTAATATAAATGTAGGTGCAAATATGTCACTATGATATGATGTTTTCAGTTCTTTTGGGAAAACTCCCACGAAGAGAATATCCGAATTAAATGAGATTTCCAGTGCTAGATTTTTTATTGATTTCCATAATTAATTTCCATAATGGTTGCACCAGTCTGCATTCCCAGCAGCAGTGGAGAAAGGTTTCTTTTTCCCCACAGCCTCTCCAACATTTGTTGCTGCTTAATTTCTTCATGATATCCATTTTTGTGGGGGTGAGATGGTATCTAAGTGTTCTTTTAATTTGCATTTCATGGATGGCTAGCGATGTGGAGCATTTCTTCATGTATTTATAAGCTTCTAGTATTTATGCCTCTGAGGAGTATGTGTTTATCTCAGATATCATTCGTGAATTGGGTCTGTAAATTTTCTGCCCCTAATGTTTTTTAGTTCTTTATAAATTCTAGATAGAAGACCCTTGCCTGAGTGCTTATTAGTTAGTATTTTTTCTGAATTTGTGGATTGTATTTTCACTCTGCTGGTAAATTCTCTTAACATGTACAAACTTCTCAATAAGAGAAGGTTCCAGTTGCTAACCCTTTCAAGAATTCTCCATGCAGTATGATTTTTGTTAATGAAATGTTTGCCTACTCCTATGTCTTCAAAATTTCCTCCTATTTTCTCTTCTACAAGATCTAGTGTTTCTGTTTTAATGTTTAGATCTTTAATCCATTTTTACTCTAGTGTATGATGATAGACCTGGTCACGTTTTAGGTTTTGGCATGTAGGTTTTGGGATGCCAGTTTTTCAGGCACTATTTGTTAATAAGGATATCTTTCATCCAGTAAGCATGTTTGGCCCCTTTGTCAAAGATAAGTGTGTTTGTAGTTGCTTTTGCATCTTCTCATCTATTCCACTGATTCAAAGGCCTTTTTGCCAATACCATGCTCATTTTATCACAGTAGCTTTACAATATAGTTTCAAGTCAGGAATGGTAATACCACCTGCATTGCCTTTGTTGTCCAGGATTGCCTTTGCTATTCTAGGTTGTTTTCTGGTTCCAAATAAATTTAGGAAAGATTTCTCTAAGTCTGTGAGGTATTTTGATATGTATTGGATTAAATCTGTATGAAAATTTTGGGTGTATGGCCATCTGTAGAATCTTGGTTCTCCCTATCCAGAAGCAGGGAATGTCTTTCCATTTTCTGA
Source organism: Myocastor coypus (assembly GCA_004027025.1). Classification (NCBI taxonomy): domain Eukaryota; kingdom Metazoa; phylum Chordata; class Mammalia; order Rodentia; family Myocastoridae; genus Myocastor; species Myocastor coypus. The sequence continues at coordinate 3,187 of PVJA010033227.1, read as the reverse complement.
AATCCTCTACAATCTCTTTTTTGAGAGTATTGTAGTTTTCATTGAATAGACATTTTACTTCTTCAGTTAGATTAATTCCTAAGTATTTCATTTTCTACAGTGCTAGTGAAAAGGGTATTATTTTTCTAATTTCTCTCTCAATGTGTTTGTCATCGGCATAGAGGAATCCTATAGACTTTTGGTTATTGATATTGTATCCTGCTGTGCTACTGAATTTGTGAATTAATTCTCGCAGCTTCTTGGTAGAGTCTGTTGTGAAGTATCATGTTATCTGCAAACAACAATAGCTTACCTTCTTCCTTGTCTATTCTTATTCCCTTTATTTCTCTATCTTGTCTAATGACTCTAGATAATGATTCCAGAACTATATTGAATAGGAGTGGTGATAGATGACATGCTTGTCTTGTACCTGATCTAAGAATAAAAAATTTCAGTTTTTCCCCCATTTAGAATTATGTTAACCATTAGACTGTCATAGATAGCTTTATCAGACTAAGGTAGAGGCAATATATCCAATTTTATGTATGACTTTAAACATGAATCAGTGTGGGACTTTGTCAAAATCCTTTTCTAAATCAATTGAAATTGTCATGTGGTTTTTGCATGTGCCTCTACTCATATAGTGCATTGCATTTATAGATTCATCCATGTTGAGTCAACCTTGCATTCCTTGGATGAATCCTACCTTGTTATGGTGTATAATTTTCATAATGATTTTCTGTATTCTATCTGCTCGATTTGCTTGAGGATTTTGGCATCCATGTTCATGAGGGAGACTGGCCTGTAACTGCCTTATTAGTTGCATCTTGCTCTATATCAGTATAATAATTGCCTCTAAGAATGATTTGGGAAGAATTGTTTCCTTTTCAATTTCATTGAAGAGTCTGAGGAGTACTGGTATTTTATCTTGTGTAAATTTCTTGTAGAATTCAACTGCGAATCTATCAGGACCTGGACATTTCTTTGTCAGTAGATTTTTATTGCATTTTGAATTTCATTAGCTGTCTTTAGGTTATTAAGATTTCTTATATCTTCATGATTCAGTTTTGGTAAATTGTACATTTCTAGGTATCTGTCCATTTCCTCTGTTTCTTCAGTTCTGTGAGAGTAAAGATTTTCAAAATAGCAATTGATAATCTTCTGAATTTCCACAGGGTCTGTGGTAACTTCACCCTTTTCATTCCTTATTGCTTGAGTTTGGTCTCTTAATTTCCTCTACTTGATCAAGTTAGCTAGGAGGTTTTACAACTTCATTTAAACTTTCAATGAACCCGCTTTTTGATTCATTCTTTGTATTGTTTTCTTTGTCTCAATTGAATTAACTTCTCCTCTAATCTTTATAATTTCTTCTCATCTTTGGAGTTTCAGTTTCGTTTGCTCTTCCTTTTCTAGATTATTGAGGTGCAGCATTAGAGTATTTGTTTGTTTCCATTCTGTTTTCTTAATGTGTGAGTTCACAGCTATAAATTTCCCTCTAAGCACTGCTTTCATTGCATCCCATAAATTCTGATCACTGGGCTTGAATTTTAATTAAATAGGAGACATTGTTTAATTTCTTGCTTAATTTCATCTGCAACCCACAAGTTGCAGAGAAGAGTGTTCTTTAATTTCCACGTATTAATGGGGTTTTGTGGTTTCTTTTGTCATTTCTTTCCATTTTCATTGCACTGTGGTCAGATAATATGCATGGAATAATTTCTGTCTTCTTGCATGTACTTAAGCATGACCTATGGAATTTTATGTGGTCTATTTTAGAAAATGTCCCATGTGCAACTGAAAAGAAATGTGTATTTAGAAGAGGTTGCATGGAAAACTCTATATGTCAACTAAATCCATTTGCTACAAGTTGTGTTTCAGTTCTGCTACTTCTTTGCCAATTTTTTGTCTGCTTGGCTTATCTTTTGTGATAAAAGGGTGTTAAGGTCTGCTGTTAATATTCTGGTATTGGATATTAGACTTTCTCATGTCCATTAAGATTTCTATTATATAGCTGGGTGTTACCATGTTGGGTGTGTATATCTTTATGAGTGCTACTCTTTGTCTTGAATTTTTCCCTAAGCAGTGTTTAGTGTTCTTTATCTCATTTGATCAATCTTGGTTTGAAGTTCAGACTATCTTCAAACAGGATTGCTACCCCTGCTTTGTTCTCAGGTGCTGGGACATGCAGTATTGTTTTCCATCCTTTACTTTCAGCCTATGAATTTCTTTATGTGTTAACTGTGTTTCTTGTATACAGCATATTTTTAGATTTTGCTTCCTAATCCACTGTTCATGTCTATTTCTTTTAATTGGTGAACTAAATCCATTTGCATTGATGGTTATAATTGAAGTGTACTGATTTGTGATTGACATATTATTTACCTGATATTGCTTACCATTTTTTCTCCTGTGTTCAACTGGTTGCCCTATTTGCTCAGTTCTTTTCATTCTCACTCGTGGAATTCAGGTCATTTTCATTCCTCTCTAAAATATCTTTCAGTAATTTGTATAGGATTGGCCTTGACATCATGAAATTCTTTAGCTGTTCTTTGTCATGGAAGTATTCCACTTCTCCCTCATATTTGAAAGAGAACTTTGCAAGGTATAGCAGCCTTTGCTGGAATTTGTTTTCATAGAAGACTTGAAGCACTCTGTTCCATGCTCTTCTTGACTTCTTGGTTTTTGGAGACAAATCTGCCATTATTTTGATGGGTTTTCCTTTAAATATGATACATTTCTTTTCTCTGGAAGCTTTAGTATATTGTTCTTCTGCTGGATTTCTGGGATTTTTTTTTTTAAAGAACTTTTTATTTTATTTATTTTTTCGGGGGGATTTTGCGTATTAAAATTCTGGACGTGTTTTTAGTTGCATTGATATTATTTGGAGTTCTGTATGCTTCAGTTACTGAATGCCAAATTGTTCTCTCATATTTGGGAAGTTTTCTGCTATTACTTCTTCCCATATTCTTTTTATTTCATTTGTATTTACTGCTTTCTCATTGATGCCTATTATTCTCACATTGTTCATGTTTGCATCATCTTGCATATATTGAATTATTTTTCCTGCATTTTGGTTGTTTTTAAGAGATCCATTCTTATATTTTCTTTAATTTTTTTTTTTTTTTTTTTTTTTTTTTTTTTTTTTTTTTTTTTTTTTTTTTTTTTTTTTTTTTTTTTTTTTTTTTTTTTTTTTTTTTTTTTTTTTTTT
>PVJA010033226.1:0-23452 GCA_004027025.1 Myocastor coypus | reverse complement strand
AAAAAAAAAAAAAAAAAATCAAAATTCATGCAATTAGAAACGAAAAAGCAAAATCACAATGAATTCTGCTGAGATCTACATTATTGGTAGCTATTTGAGAACTTGTACTCTAATAAAACGGAAAATTCAGAAGAAATGGGCAAATTGCAAATTCTTGTATCCATATGACCTACCAAAGCTGAAAGAAGATATAAAAATTCTGAATAGCACTTCCCTGGCAAGTGTAGTGTCCTGAGTTTAATCCCCAGCAACACAAAAGTAAATAAATAAGTAAATTGAGTAATTTAATATTAGTCATTGAAATTGAAGAAGTAATTTTTTAATATATTTTTAAATTTTTTTTTTCTTGTTTCAGAACTTTTTTTTGTTTATTTATTTCCACGGCTGGCTCAGCCTGCCCCGAGGGAAGGGCTGGTGCAGCACGTGGTGCCAGGGATCAAACCGAGGTCCCTGCAGCTGCCCAAGCTTTCCTAAGCAGGCACTTTAGACCATTGAGCCATCCTGCCAGGCCCTGAAGAAGTAATTTTAAAAGTAATTTTCAATTCAGAAAAGCTCTGGATAGATTCCCTATTGCATTCCATAAGAACGTAAGAAAAGATGTGATGTCAATAGTCCTCAAACTTTTAATGAAATTAAAAGGGAAACAGTGTACTCACAGTCATTCTTGGAAACAAACACTACCTGGGTTACAAAGCCAGAAAAGGACCCAACCTATAAAAGCAAATTAAAGGCCAGTCTCACAAAAATCCTGAATAAGATACTGGCAGAACGCGTCAAATTATCAAAAATACAATATGTCATGACTATATAGAACTCTTTTCTTGAATGTAGGGAAGGTTTAGCATTCACAAATCAATAAGTATAATACACTACACAAACAGAAGCAGTGACAAAAATTATGTGATCATCACAATAGGTATATAAAAAAAAGCACCTAGTCGGGTGCGGTGGCTCATGCCTGTAATCCCAGCACTTGGGAGGCTGAGGCAGGAGGATTGGTGCAAGTTCGAGACCAGCCTGGGCTACAAAAGTGAGCTCAAGGCCAGCTTCAACTGCATAACGAGACCCTGTCTCAAAAAGACAAAATAAATAAATAAAATAAAAATAAAGCACCTGACAAAATCCAACATCCCTTCATGACAAAAAATAGTAATAGAAATCTCAACCTGATAGAAGCCACATATGGCAATCCAATGGGCAACATAATAATGAACAGGAAGATGCCATGAGCTCTCCTACTGAACACAGGAATGAGATAAGGATGTCTACTATTACCACTCCTGTCCAATATAGTTAGAAATAGTAATTAGATAAAAGAAAGAAATAAAAGGGATATGGGATCTGGGCATGGTGGTGCACACCTATAATCCCAGCACTAGGGAGGCTGAGGGAGGAGGATCGGTGCAAGTTCGAGACCAGCCTAGGCTACAAAAGTGAGCTCAAGGCCAGCCAGAACTGCATAGCGAGACCCTGTCCCACCCCACCCCCAAAAAAAGACAAAAAAGGGGAGGAGGGGATATGGGCAAGAAAGGAAAAAGTTAAATTACCATTATTTGTATATGACATAATCTTCTATATGGGGGTTAGGGAGACAGCACAGTAGAATAAGTGCTTGCTTGTGAAGAGCAAGGGCCTGAGTTTAATCCCCAGGGTCTGAAAATAAAAAGAATTGTCAGCTCCATCTCCTGATCTTCAGGAAGAGGGGAGATCCAGTTTTGGAGGCTGGGGAGATAGCTCCATGGCACAAGTGCCTGCCTGGCAAGCACAAAGTCCTGAGTTTGATCCCTGGTTCTGGAAAAAATAAATAAAAAAGACTTAGAATAACCAAACTGAGGAGTAAAGCAAGATATAAAGTCAATACTCAAAAATGAATAACATTCTCACCAATAACTAATTAAGAGAAAAATTAGGGAAATAATACCTTCCATAATATCATCAGGAAAAGTGAAATACTTAAAAATCAAGGGCTGGCCAAATACAGTGGATTAAAGCACCTGTAAGCCGGCACAGGGGCTGGGGGTTTGATCCCCAGCCTGCCATGCTGGCACCACCCCTGGGGAGCACTAAGATGGCAAGTGAGACTGGGTGTGGTGGCGCACACCTGTAATTCCACCTCTTGGGAGACTGTAAACAAGCAAATCACCACAAGTTCTAGTAATGAGATCCTAAACACCCTGTAGACCCCTCCCTAAAATATAAAAAAAAAAAAAAAGAGAGAGAATCAATATAAGAAAATAAAAACGTTCTACAATGAAAATTATATTACTCTGAAAAAAAAATGGAAGAGTATATCAGAAAATGAAAAAAGATTACCTGTTCCTGGATAGTTGGAACCAATATAGTCAAGATGTCCATACTTCCAAAATGGTTATATACTTAATGCAAGCCCAATCAAAATATCAATAACAGCCCTCATAGAACCAGAGAAAGCAACCCTAAAATTTCTATGGGACTAAAAGAGAACTGGAATAGCAATGGCAATTCTGATAATATAGGAAAGGTAGGAAGCATCAGAAGCCCAGACTTTCAAGCTCTACTATAATGCTACAGAGATTAAAACAGCATGGTTTTGGCTAAACAAAGCAAAACAAACAAAAAGAAGAAGCAACAGATTTCTGGATCAATGGGACAGAACAAAGAATGCAAAAACTGGACACACTCAGCTTTGTTATCTTTGACAAAGAGGCCAAATTCTTTCACTGGAATAAAAATTGTCTCTTTAACAAACAACGTTGGAGCCAGGCGTGGTGGCTCACGCCTGTAATCCCAGCACTCGGGAGGCTGAGGCAGGAGGATTGGTGCGAGTTCAAGACCAGCCTGGGCTACAAAAGTGAGCTCAAGGCCAGCCTCAACTGCATAGCAAGACCCTGTCTCAAAAAAAAAAAAAAAAAACAACGTTGGGAAAACTTGCTATCCAAATGCCAACAGCTGATCCTACATCCATATCTCTTGGAATGAACTAAACTAAAATCAAAATGGATCACAAAGACCTCAAAATAAAAATATAAACACAATGTGCTAGAAGACAAATAAATAAAAGACTTTAAAAAATAAATAAAGGACTTGAAAACAGGTGTAGGCGAAGACTTTCTGAACAAAACACTGGTTGCACAAGAAATAATGCAAAGAATCAGTAAATGGGATCACCTCAAATTAAAAAGCTGCTGACAGCAAAAGAAACCACCAACATTCTGTAGATAACCTATAGAGTGGGGGAAAAAAATTTACCAGCTACTCCTAACACAAAGAACTAATACCTAGAATATATTTTTAGGGGCCCGGCGGGATGGCGCAGTGGTCTAAAGCTCCTGCTTGGGGAACCTTGGGCGGCTTCAGGGACTGCGGTTCGATCCCCGGCACCACATGCTGCGCCAGCCCTACCCTCGGGGCGGGCTGAGCCGGCCATAAAAAATGAGTGAATAAACAAAGGTTCTGAAACAAGAAAAAAAATAATAAAGAAAACTTAAAAAAAAAAAAAATAGAATATATTTTTAAAAACTCAAAAAAAACTAGACCCCCAAAATTTAAACACTTAATTAAAAAATAAGTATCTGAAAGAATTAGACACCTTTCAGATATTCAAATAGCCAGTGTCTTAGTTACTCTTCTCTCATTGCTGAGACAAACACCCGACATTCAAAATGAGGGAAGGAAAGGTTTATTTAGCTCACAGTTACTGGAGGTTTCAGTCCATATTCAGCTGGATCCAAAGCAGACTGACACATGGCAGAGGGCAACCTTCCATGGCAGTGGGCAGAGAGCAAGAGAGCTCTGGGAGAGAGCTAGCAGCTGCTCAAGCAGCTAACTTCTCTTCCTACATTACATTGAAATGCAAATCACCTGCCTCAGGGGAGAGGCAGCACCCATTTCCATTATTAATCAATTACAAATTCCATAAGCAGCCCCATGACTACATGAGGCTTTGGGGGTACACCTATGCACAAACCGTAACAGCCAGTAAATATATGAAAAAATATTCAGCATTGCCGGCCATTTGAGAAATGCAGATTCAAAACACTGAGATTCCGCATCTCACTCCAGAAAGAGTAGCTATCGATCATCAAGAAATCAAGCACTAATACATGCTCCCAAAGCTGTCAGGAAAAGGGAACCCTTCTCCATTGCTGATGGGAGTATAAACTGTTATAAGCACTATGAAAAACAGGGTGGAGATTTATCAAAAGACTATACCTAGAAATTATATTTGACTCAGTCATTCCACTTCTAATTATCTCCCCAAAAGATTTAATGATATCATATTGACATAGGGAATGAAATTCACAACATGAAAGATACCTGGGAAGAGTTCCTGTTTTCTGAAACTGAAGAATGAATTTTAATCTTAGGGATAAATGGAGTTTAAGAGCAGAGTATATTAATTGGGGGAAAGAAAATTTCTGTCCAAGAGAGGGAGAGAAGAGGACCCGAGTGGGTTGCCCAAGAATTTGTCTTTTCTAGGGATTTTTATAGAGCAAAGCCATGAGATAAGGTGGGTCTAAGGTGGAAAATATAGGAACTAGAACATGAGGTGGGACAAAACTATGGTCAACCAATAAGGTTGCAAGGACAATTGCTCTGGTAAAATTGACACAACCCAGGACCAAATGGGAAAGTGAGTTACCTATGTAGCAAGTGGGCATGAATACAAAACAGGGGTCCCTCTTGTAAGGAGGGGTTAGGTTAATGTCTTAGTTATCCTTCTCTCAGTGCTGGGACAAAATACCCAACACCCAAAATTAAGGACAGAAAGGTTTATTTAGCTCACAGTTATTGGAGGTTTTAGTCCATGCTCTGCTGACTCCAAGACAGAGCGGCACATGGCAAAGAACAACTGCTCATGGCAGTGGCAAAAAGTGAAGAGCAAAGGGAGAAGCAGCAGCTGTGGCATCTAGCCAGCCTCTCTCCCCTCCTTGCATTGTAATGTAGAGTACCACCTAAAGGCCAGGGTGCAGCACTCACACTCACAATCCCAGCATTGGATCAAGAATTAATCGCAAACCCTAGAAGCTGCCCCATGACTGCATGAGGCTTTGGTGGGGACATGTACACACACACACACACACACACACACACACACACACACACATCTTGTTGTTGTTGTTGTTTTGGGGTTTTTTTTTGTGGGACTGGGGTTCAAACTCACGACCTCACACTTGCCAGTCAAGCACTTGTGCCATGGAGCTATCTCTCCAGCCCCTGGACACCTAGACACAAACCATAACAGTTAGTGACTCTTCCTGGCTTTCTCAAGCTGATGGTCACTCCTGATGCTTATCTTTAAGGAGGTAAGCATTTTTTTTTTTGACTTTTGATTCTTAGGTCTGGTGCAGAGTGAGAGGGCCAGTCTCCCTCACAGCTGCAAGGTATCTTGCCTATTGTGCTATTTCCTTTGAGGGCCTACCCCTGTCTGACTGCCTATAATATTTCTGTCTAACTCAGCTAACTACAATACCTCAGCTATGTATGTATATCTGTTTATGGTAGCACAATTCATGATAACTAAAGCTTAGAAACAACCTATATGTCTACCCACAGGTGAATGGATAAAGAAAATGTATATCTATACACAATGGAGCAGTGTTCTGTCATAAAAAAAAAAAAAAAAAAAAATTGAGAAACTTGAGTTGGTGGAAAAATGGATGCACCTTGAGACCATAATGTTAAGTGCAGTAAATCATACACAGAAGCTTAAATATTGCATGGTTGGTATTATAGAACTCGATATAGTGCAAAATAAAAGATAGGTGGTAGGAAAAAGGAAAAGAAAAAAGTTATTGCAATCCTATGTGGACAATGTATCTAAAAGCATACTTCCATTTAGTATAATTGTTTCATATGTTTTATATGTTTTTGACCTTTTAGTCTGGTTGTTCATCTGTATGTATGATAATTGATGTTGCCAGGATTTAAAAGATAAATAAGTGACTCTGATGCTAATGCAAAGAAATGTGAAGGGAATGGGAAAAAACTATAGAGATATGATATATATATATTGATAGTTTTTTTCAGGCACCTGATGCAGCAGAGAAACAGGTAGAAGGAAAAAGGAAAAGGGGCTTTATTATCTTGGAGGACATAGAATTTGGGGAAGATAAGACATTCTCTCAATTGGAACAAAGGGAGGCTGGGGCTTTTATGTCCTTTTGCCAGGGGTGGAATTTGAAGGGGATGTTTAGATATACCTGGAGAGCTGATTGGGTGGGAAGAGTGAAAGGAAATTGTACCTTGGGTGGGGTTGGAGAAGAGGGGAGGTGGTTTTGGGAAGATGGGCTTTTGTTTTAAGGGCTTCAGCCATGTTAGATGACCACCATGATTCAACAATTTATGCCAGAGCCAGAACCTATCACATACATGAACCAATTTCCCATAATGAATATAATCATTATGTACTACAAATACAAATGCCTGCTGAATATAATGACTTCATTATGTCTGCCATTGTTGTTCTTGAGTGTTTACATATTGCTATGCATACTTTTTTTGTCTTTTTTTTTTTTGTTTTTGTATAGGGTCTCACTACAGAGCTTAGACTCGTAGAGATCTGCTTGTTTCCTGCCTCCCAAATACCGGGATTACAGGCGTGCACCACTGTGCTCGGACTCCGTCACCAGCTCAGCGCGTTCAAGAGCACAGCCAGCGTGGCTGGCAGGGCCAGAAACTGAACCCTGGCCCCTGTGCTTCCCTAAGCAACCGCTTAGTCCACTGAGCTATACTGCCGACCCTTGTTATGCATATTTTTACTACAAATTCATCCACTTTTTCCCCATTGTAATATAGTTAGGGCATTGCATTGATTTTATTGATGTATGTAAGTAAGATGGATGTAGGAGGAAAAAAATGAAACTCCCAACCTATAAAGGACCTCAGATGAGTTCATGTTCTCTAAAACCAAAGAATGAATTTTAGGAACAAATGGAGGTTAAGAGTAGAACATATTTATTAGGGACAAAGAAAACTTCTGTCCAAGGCGGGGACAGAAGGAGGTTCCCCGAGCTGTCTCTTCTAGGAACTTTTATAGAGTAAAACCATATGATGAAGTAGGTCTAAGGTGGTGGAGAACATGGGAACTTGTTTAGGTGGGCATGAGGTGGGACAAAACTGTAGTCAACCAATGAGATTACAAGCACCATTGCTCAGGTAAGATTGATCAAATCCAAGGTCTCTTCCAGCTGGTGTTTGGGTTAGTGACTCATTTGGGCTCTTTCAAGGTGATTGATAGCCTTTAGAATATCAATCACTGATGCCCATCCCCAGGGAAGTATATGGCTACATTTGTTTACTCTTTTGTCTTGAAGTCTGACCCACATTGGGAAGGCTCTGTCTCTTCCAAAGTTGCAGTCACCTTGTCTTCCATATTATCTCCTTGAACACTTGGCCCTGTCTGACTGCATATATATATATATATATATATATATATATATATCTTGTTTGTTTGTTTGTTTTGTTTTGGTTTGTATTTTAGGGAAGGGTCTATAGGGTGTTCAGGGTCTCACTACTAGATCAGACTTGTAGTGATCCACCTGTTTGCAGCCTCCCAAGAGCTGAGATTACAGGTGCACATCACCACACCCTGTCTCAATTGCCCTCTCAGCAGCTGGGGTTTTGGGCCAGCACAGCAGGCCCAGGAACGAACCCCTGGCCCCTGCACCTGCTTACAGTCACTTTAATCCCCTGAGCTATTTGGCCTGCCCTTTTTATCTAATTTAGCTGCCTATAAAAGATGTGTTCTATATGTATTGTTGAAGGTGGCTGAGTTAGATAGAAATATTATAGGCAGTTAGGGCTAGGCCCTCAAGGAGACAAGGTGGAAGATAAGATGACCTTGAACTTTGGAGAGACAGACTCTCCCACTGTGGGCCAGACCTCAAGACAAAAGGGTAAACAAATGCAGCCACATACTTCCCTAGGGATCAGGAATTGATATTCTAAATAGGTATCAGTCACCTTGAAGAAGCCAGAATGCATTCCTGGACCAACCCCTACAGGAAGAGTCCCTGTTCTATAGTCATGCCTGCTTGCTACATGACTTGCTTCCCTATGTGATTCAGATTTAAACAATTTTCCTGAGCCATTGTACTTGTAGTCTTACTGGTTGACCATAGTTTTGTTCCACCTCATGTAAGAATTCCCACATTTTCATCCTAGACCCACCTCACCACATAGTTTTGCTCTGTGAAAATCCCTAGAAATGACAGATTCTTGGACAGCTCACAAAGGTCCTTTTCTGTCTATATCTCTAAGATAGAAGAAGCTTTCTTTCCCCCAGCAGGGGGGCTTTTGGGTTAGCTCTGTGGTTTAAGTACCTGCACAGGCAATCCCAGTCAGGCACAGGAGCCTGCAGTTCAATCGCCAGGCCCACCCTTAAAGCAGCCTGGGGTGGAGGGGGGGCACGGACGGGGACTTCTTACACCCAGTAAATATATCCTGCTCTTAACTTCCGTTGTTCCTAAAATTAATCCTTCAGTTTTAAAGAATATGAATTTGTCCCAGGTATCCTTCAGGTTGGGAGTTTCATTTTCCTTGTATCAATATTATAAGTGAGAGTGGTAGAGGGTGATAAAATATTGATTATCAAATGTGCATGTTAAGTCGGGGAAGGGTGACAATTGCCAGTGGAAGACAATCTGTGAAGAAAACAAGCATTTATGGCTTAAGAGTACACACTAATGGTAATCAAACCAAGGATCTCAGATCTGCTAGGATTTCTACTTTCTTGAAAAGGGGGGAAAAAAAAGAAAAGGGGGAGAAAAAAGAATCTTAACTAATCAGATGAATTTTTGAGTTCACCTAGGACATTTTCTTGTTCACCGTTTGGGATTTCCTGACTATTCAAGATGTGGAAATGATTCTGAATACACATTGATTTTTTGCCACCTCACAGCAGGCTGGTTATTAGCGCTGCAGGAGCTTGTCAGATAGCTCCATTTTCAGTAGACAGCTGTCTTGTAACAGACACTAACATACCCAAGAACTGTTTAAGAAAAGGTAGCCTAGGGCAGTGGCTGCCACTTTAGAGTCATCAGAGGAACTTTTAAAAGTACTTAATGTCTAGGTCTCACCCTCCAAGATTCTGATTTCGTTGATGAGGAGGAACTAGGTAGTGGAAAGTTGCAGCTCCCCAGAGACTCTGCAATCAAGCCTGAGAACCATTACTTAAAATTGGAAGCGGTGATTCTCAGGCTCAGATGGAGTCAGAAGCGCCCAAGTGCCGTAGGACACAGACAGCGACCTCACCCTCAGTTTCTCCCTCTGTAGGCTGGACATTTTCTACTCTTTTTTTTATTTATAAATGATTTTTTTAACTTTGTTTATTTTCTTATGGCAGGCTCAGCCTACCCTGGGGATGGGGTTGGCACAGCATGTGGTGCCAGGGATGCAACTGCCATCCCTGCAGTTGCCTTAGCTCACCTAAGCAAGCGCTTTAGACTGCTGAGCTGTCTCTCTGGCCCCATTTTCTACTCCTGACAGGTTCTTCCCTGACCCTAATGCCACTGCTCTGGCAACGTACTGAGGATGTAAGTGCTTGTGCACAATGGTTGTCAGAAGGACAAACACAATTGTCATTGAGCTGTTGAAGCAGCCACCTTATTTATAGAACATCATTTTTATTTGAAAGAGCACTGACATGGGGTGGTTATTTTGCTATGGATATGCCTCAAAAATAAAGTCGGTACATAATTTCAAAGAAAGCAGGCAACAATATTTGTTTCCGGTGACAAAATCTGAGCTTTGGGCTGGAAACTAGAAACTTAGGAAACTTGCCTCTAAATGAATTTGACCCCATACCAATATTTAAAGATGTTTGTGGTAAAATACTGAAAGCAATGCTTAAGATTGTGGTAAAATACTGAAAGCGATGCTTATGAATACAATTGTTAAAATTGTATTTTCGATTTTTCAGGACTGGATCAAACCTAGAGCCTTGTGCATGCTAGGTGAATATTACCACTGAGTCACATCCTTAGCTATCTTAGTTAGTCTTCTGTTGTTGCTGGGTCAAATACCAGACACTCAAGTTTAGAGAAGGAAATGATTTATTTAGCTCACAGTTGTTGGAGGTTTCATAGTTTGTTTTTTTTGTTTTTTTGTTTTTTTTTTTTCTTGTTTCAGAACCTTTGTTTATTCACTCATTTTTATGGCTGGCTCAGCCCGTCCCGAGGGCAGGACTGGCGCAGCATGTGGTGCCGGGGATCGAACCGCAGTCCCTGAAGCCGCCCAAGCTTTCCCAAGCAGGCGCTTTAGACCACTGAGCCATCCCGCCGGGGTCCGGTTTCATAGTTTAAAGCAGCCTGAATTACATAGCAAGACCTAGAGACACTGCACTGTTACCGTGTCCAAGATGTTCAGTACCATACCTCCAAGAGAGGCTATCAAACCTGCGAGGAGGAGGCAGGGAGAGAGCAGGCTGTCAGTTTACATTTGTGCCTCTCTGGCCCCGCCCCTCCAGCCACGCCTTGGCCTTCTGGCCCCGCCCCTTGAGCCTTGGTCTTGACTGCCCCCCATGATTTACATGAGGCTTTGCCGGGACAACTAGATACAAACACAGTGAAACGTGTCACCATTTGGATGGATCTACATAGCTCAGTAAAGCAGTATTTTCCAAATGAACAGTGGGTGATGCTACAGTGTCGCACATGGGTGACAGTCATTCAAAGGGCAAGTTACACAGGTTGATTTTAATATAATAGAATATGATATGGACCCACATTTCACACTGTAAACAAAAAATACAAAGAACAGTATTCACAGTTACCTGGAAGGTCATTAAAACAGTCCCCCTTTTCCAGCTATCTCTGTGTGGAGGATCACTATCAACTTGAGGTCAATATAATGAGTCCAAAGCCAGCCTGAACTGCATAGTGAGACTATGTCTCAAAAAGAAAAAAAGAGGGTTGACGAGGTAGCTCAGCAGACTATGTGCCTATTTAGGCAAGCACAGGAACCAGGGTTCAATCTCTAGCACCACACACCACATCAGCCATGCTCCAGGCATGCTGAGCCAGCCTCTGAACCCAGGCATGCTAGTGCATGCCTGTAATCCAGCACTGGGGAGGCTGGGGAGGCTAAAACAGGGTCTGAGCTGCATAGTGAGGGGAGACTGAAAATAGTAGGAACTGCGTAGTGAGACCCAGTACTGAATACACACAAAAAGAAAGAAAGAAAGAGAGAGAGAGAGAGAGAGAGAGAGAGAGAGAGAGAAAGAAAGAAAGAAAGAAAGAAAGAAAGAAAGAAAGAAAGAAAGAAAGAAAGAAAGAAAGAAAGAAAGAAAGAAAGAGAGGAGACTTCTGTTCTAGAGTTCCCAGAGGGTTCTGTTTATTGAATTTGATAGTGGTTACTTCAAAGAGGTTAATTTCAGTTATTTCTTGCTGTTTTTTGTTTTGTACTGGGAGTCAGTCTCAGGACCTTATTCTTGCCAGGAAGGTGCTTATGCCTCTGAGCTATATCCCTGGCCCCATAGTTATTTCTTAAAATGTATATGCAAATTTCATATGCTTTTGTAAATATTAAATTTCTTTTCTTTTCTTTTTTAAATTTAGTATAGGATCTATAGGGTCTCACTATGCAGATCGGACTCATAGTGATCCTCCCTGGTATGACAGGTGGGCACCACCACACCCAGTCTCCATTGCAGTCTCAGCACACACTGGAAGTGGGGCCGGTACTGTGTGGCACACTGGGGCTCAAACCCAAAGCCCTGTACCTGTCTAAGCAGGCACTTTAGTCTACTGAGCTATCTGGCCACCCCTATACAAGTTACATTTCATTAAGTATTTCAAAAATTGCTTCTTGATATTTGAGAAAGAAGTGAAGGGATCTATCAGATGTTTAGACATCTTATTTATCAAGAGAGGTTTTCTGTATTTGAAAAAAAAGAAGTGATTCAAGTTCTCTGTCTGGGTTAGAGTGGTTAGGGAAGCTAAGAAGAAAAGGACAATTATCATGTACCTTCTGCATTTTGCCTTAGTCAGAAAGGCAGAGAAGGGACGATTCCATCTCCAATAAAGCATAAAGATGCTCTATAAGGCCTGGCGGGATGGCTCAGTGGTCTAAAGCACCTGCTTGGGAAAGCTTGGGCAGCTTCAGGGACTGCTGTTTGATCCCCGGCACCACATGCTGCGCCAGCCCTGCCCTCGGGGCGGGCTGAGCCAGCCATAAAAATGAGTGAATAAACAAATAAAAGTTCTGAAACAAGAAAAAAATAAATAAATTTTTTAAAAAAGATGCTCTATGACAGTGAAGTGGTATGCAAATATCAATCACTGTTAGTATTGTAGAGGACCAATAGATACTCAGGGGCTGCATAATGACATTTCTGTCAATGGTGACCTGTGTATTCTACAGAGTCCCCATACAGACTAGTACATCAAAGGCTAAGCTTTCTAGGCTTGTGTAACTACTGCTATGATGTTTGCACAACAAAAGTGTGTGATGCATTTTTCAGAATGCAGCTCATTGTTAGTGATGTGTGGCCATACATCAATTAAAAAGTTTCTCCTAATGAGCACACCTGAGATTTCTAAGCCGACTTTTGAGAACTCCGAAAGCCACTGTTTGCCCTTTTCTCTCTGTTCCAGAATACTTGGTGGGAAATGTGTTGTGCAGGCTTGTTAACTGCTTTGTGAGGCTTTGTGTTGGCCAATAAATGTGCCCTCTCTTCCAAATCGCATTTATTATCTGATTTATTTTAACTACCTCTGCGTGTGTGTGTGTATGTGTGTGTGTGTGTGTGCGTGTGTGTGTGTTAATATCTAAAACCTCAGGGGCCCAGCGGGATGGCTCAGTGGTCTAAAGCGCCTAATTGGGGAAGCTTGGGCGGCTTCAGGGACTGCGGTTCGATCCCCAGCACCACATGCTGCACCAGCCCTGCCCTCGGGGTGGGTTGAGCCGGCCATAAAAATGAGTGAATAAACAAAGGTTCTAAAACAAGAAAAATAAATAAATAAATAAAATAAATTTTAAAAAATCTAAAACCTCAAATGCCTTGTGGAAAAAGTAGAGGGTGCAATGTATATAAATATAAATAATAAAGGACACTAACAGGGTGGGTGCAAACAGGGCCTCTATGTGTCCTCTTTCTGAAGGCTTGTGAGACAACATTTGTGACAACCACATTTCCCTCTTTCTGTAGCACATCACCCTCATATAAATAAATAAAGCAGAGGACTTTCATTGCCAGCCAGTTGTCATAGCAACTTTTGACCATCCAGAGAGGAGAGAATTCTCGTGTCTTAAGCCCTGCCTGCAGAAGAACTAAAAAACACGACTAAGAGCAACATTCAAGAATGATTTACAAGATGTGATAAAATGGGATATTTGTTATTCAGAACTTTTCCTATAAATGTATATGCTGTCCCCTGACATATTTACATTTCTTCTTATAGATTTCAGAACAGCAATAGACTAATGATAGCTGCCGTTTATCACTGATTACATGCCAAGCACATAGAACATCATATACATTATGCTTTTTTAATACTCTGAACAACACTATATAAGCATGGTACTATTCCTGCTCACATTTTATAGATGAGGAAATTGAATGTAGACAGGTGAAGCAATTTACTCAGTCATACAACAAGAGCACCTCCTCTCAGCCTTCAGTGCAGCCCACCACTTCTTAACACATTCTTTACTTTTCTGGTCTTCCTCTTGCTTTATTAGCCAAATACGTGGCTGGCTCTAGTGCTTTTGCCTGATCCGTAAAAGCCTAGGGCTTGTGCTATTCTCTAACCAGATGATGTCTTCCTTTCCTATGGCCTCCAGTGTTTTCTATGCGTCCATCTTTCCCAAATGTATATCTGCCCAACGCCTCAAATACACTTCAGACTCATGTTTGTGACTGCAGGCTTAACACTTGGATCTCTAACAGATATTTCAAAGGCAATAAATCTAAAATGGTTCTGTCCTCCCATCTTCTGTAAATGTCAGCACTGTCTATCCCACAGGGTCCAGTCGAACTCCTCAGGACTAATCCCAATTTCTCCCATCCCTTCACATCTTCCTGCTGCTAGCATATTAACCAGTCAAGTCAGATTTATCCATAAAACCTGTCTTCAATCTAGTTCTCACCTCCATGGCCACCACTGTAATGAAGGCCCCAGCTTTTCCTAGTCTCCTAAGCAGTAACTTTCTAACCAAGCTCTTCCTTGCCTTCACAGAAGAGCCAGAACAATCTTTCAAAATGACAGAGCAGATCATGCAAGTTTTAAAGCTTCCAATGTCCTCCCATCACTCTTAGACAGGATTTGAGCTTCTAATCACAGCCTGGAAGGTGTGGCATGGTCTAGTCTCTGCTTCCTGTTCCTGGCTTATGCAGTTGCCCCTTCCACTATTCTCCTTCAGCTACCATGTATTTCCTTCCTCTCAGACACACCAACCTTTTTCTTTTACTCGGATCTTGCAGTAAGAATGGGATGAGCTGCCTCCAACTTTCCTTAGCTCCTCTGCCTCATGGGCTTCTTCATCATTTAGGTTTCAACTCAAATAACATCCACTGGGAGAAAACCTTATTCAGATTCACCACCTGCTTTGATTTTCGATCACATGTCTTCAGTTACTCTTTTCTCATTGCTGGGACAAATACCCAACATTCAAAATGAAGGAAGGAAAGGTTCATTTAGCTCACAGTTACTGGAAGTTTCAGTCCACACTCAACCAGCTCCACGGCAGAGTGGCACATGGCAGAGAGCAACTTTTCATGGTGGTGGCAAAGAGCAGAGAACAAAAGGACTGGCAGCAGCTCAGGCAGCTAGCTGGTCTCTCTTTCTCTCCTTATACCATATTACAAATTACCTGCCCCAGGGCAGGTATAGCATCCACACTCACAATAGTTAATCACAAAGCCACACCTGCAGGAGTCTGTGGGGGGACAACTAGACACAGATCATAACAAGCACTTTTAGAAGTCTTTACTGTCTCTACCTCTTGTTAGTGTAAGGCTTTAGAGGATCAAAGAAACTTTTCTATTGCTACATTCTCAGAGCCTAGGAGCATTTATATACATGGGGAGGAAAAACACTCAGTAAAGGAAGGAGGGGAGCAAAACAGAAGGCAAGGAGAGAAGAATTCAGTGTCGGAAATACATGTCAACGTTGTTTTATCCCAATGTTGCTTTTTAACTACCTCGATATCAATGGGCTTCAGGATGCATATCCCAAAATATGGTGCTATGGCTTTTGAGAAATCAGAAGCCAGAGTGTCACTCTCTGTGGAGGACCACAGGACTGTTCTTCTTCAAAGATGAGCATTGGTCTTCATTTTGGCTAAACATGGCCAAAATTCTGTATATTGACTTATACAGAGTTACCTAGGAGATTTGTTTACACCCTTAGTTGGCTTTAAGCAATGCATAGGGGGCTAGCTGAAGTGCTCATGTGTAACCTTTAAAGCCATGGGACAGGTCAATGATGCCCCCATCCCAAGGCTCCCAACTAGTGTGCATCAGCTAGGCCCAGAATCACCAGCTGTCAGCTGAGTTGTGGCTCAAGAAAAAACTTGTAATTCTCAGGGCATGAAGGCCAGTATCAAAGCAGAAAGGTAGGTCCTTAAACTGTGTTGTGCAGATTACTCTTGGTGCAAACCTCTCTTGCACATTGCAGTGTGATTTCAGGCCTCCTCTCAGCCCAGCTCACAGCATCCCCACACTTCCCACCATTCTCACAGCCACTCATTCCTGAGCCACACCCCTCCTCACAAATTAGTAAATCCCAGAATCTGCCCTGAGTCAAGGCCTTATTCCAGTTAGCCATTGTTCTGACTGGAGTTAGGGCCCATTGACTCCCCACCATTATAGATACATGTGTAGAAGTGTTAGATTGGATTCTACTTGCTAGAATTCCAATAACTTTTCCCTGGGATTACAAAGGTAGTCTCTTCCAGATTGGGACAAGACTGGCAGAGCAGAATCTCTCTCTACAACTCCCACCTTCCCCTCAATATTCTTCCTCAAAAAGATCATAGAATCTTTATTCTGGAGGTGACCATGCTATCCCCAGAGAAAAGGAATGTTGTTCTATCTGAACAAACAGGTTTTTAGAGAAAATTTAAAACAGGCCTTGTTAAATTTCCCCCATGCCGGGCATGGTGGCACACGCCTGTAATCCCAGCACTGGGGAGGCTGAGGCGGGAGGATTGGTGCGAGTTCGAGACCAGCCTGGGCTACACAAGTGAGCTCAAGGCCAGCTTGAGCTGCATAGTGAGACCCTGTCTCAAAAAGACAAAAAAAAAAAAAAAAAAAAAAAAAAAATTTCCCCTATGTTAATTATCATTACATACTCTTTTCAGCATAACTGCACACTTTGTCATTCCCACATATAAAAATCTACAGGACTGCCCATTCCTTCGGGTCTCCATTTCTGAAGATTCCCAGGTTACACCAGCTATAGTGCATAGATGTGTATGCTTGTCTCTCTCTCTGAAACAATAGTTTTACTGTGGCGTTTTTCATTTGTCCATGTAACGTAATTTGATTGAATTCTGCCTTTTTCTTTCATCCCCCTTCTCCTGCCTAACAGTCCCCCCTTCTATTTTTATCTTCTTCCCCCCTAGATTCCACATACTTTTCTTCCTGAGGTGGCTCATTTCCCTTAGGATCATGTTCTCCAGTTCCATCCACTTTGCTGTAAATGACTTGGTTTTGTTCTTCTTTGTGGCTATTGTTCCGCTCTGTGTGTGTGCGAATGCTTTCTCTTGTTCTATAGAGGCCTCAGTCATGAATCAAGCAATGGGTAGAAAACCTTTGTTGTTGTTGTTGTTGTTGTTTTTCTTCTGTTCTATATGTATTTTAGCTTTCCACAGTGATTTCCAGTTTTGCTACTTCGATGTAACTCTAAACATGCCTGAGTCCCCCAAACTCTGAGTATGAAATGGTGGTCAAAGAGATGCACCAAAAAGAATCAAATTGGGAAGGCTTTCAATGTCAACATACATTTTTCTCCTGGAAGCTTTTAGTGTTGGGGGTGGGAAGATGAAAGAAAGAGAACTCTACAGTTCAGTTCTTCTGCCCTCAGCAGCGAGTGTTAAGTTCCTTGGAAGAACTTGACATATTCCCTATCACATTCTTCTTGTCCACATTCCAAGATGCTTAACATTAAGTCGTTTTCAAATGAAGAACATTATTTCAAAAGTTTAACTTTATGGTTTATATTGAGCATCCCATTGCCTTTTTTTTAAAGAATTTATTTATTTATTTATTTATTTATTGTTTCAGAACCTTTATTTGTTTATTCACTCATTTTTATGGCCGGCTCATCCCACCCTGAGGGCAGGGCTAGCGCAGCATGTGGTGCTGGGGATGGAACTGCGGTCCCTGAAGACGCCCAAGCTTTCCCAAGCAGGCGCTTTAGACCACTGAGCCATCCTGCCGGCTCCCCCCATTGCCTTTTGTCCTCGCTCTTCAGCTATTGGAGCTAAAATTCATAGCTCATGAACTTCTTATGAAGGAAGATGGGAGGAAGACATTGACAATCCGAACAGAAGAACAGAAAAGGCGAGTGAGCAAATTAATAGACCTCCATCACAGCTGATCCCTCCACACTGACCCCCACTCAGTGTGAAGTTCAGTCACTTCCTAGGAGAAGAAAAAGGAAAAGTAATACAAGGATATTTTCACCCAGGGAAGATCGTTTTAAATCATACACATTTCTAAAGGCTTTGACTCTCAAACATCTCACACTACTTCTGGCACCCAAAAGAAGCATGCCAAGGCCTGAGAGAAATAAATTGTTATAATTTGCATGTTAGTTGGCTTTCTTAGGCTTGGCTCTTAAGCCTTTTAAATGTCAAGGATTTTAGCATTAAAACACTTAGCTTTCAACACCCTGGAAGCTGGCGGTGCTAATGTTTTTGTTTTGTATTTTAACAATTCTTTGGATGGAGGCTTTCATCTGTGAAACACTTAAATTTCTAATAAGCAAAAATACTTGCAGGGGGTTTGAAGAGTTTGGGCCATAATGATGGACTAAAAATTAATTTTACTCTTGACCTTCATATTGACTTGCTGTGACCTTACAAAGATGGTTTATCTTTCTGCAGCTAAAGGTTTTTTTTTTTTTTTTTTTATTAGAAAATATTTTTTAGAAAGATATTATTCTGAGCTCATTGGATAAAATGGACAAGCCCAGCATGGTTATTTGTAGATGTAATCATAGCAAATCCAATTATGTAAATGCTATTTTTAAACATCTTTCTAATTCTGTGCTGTATGATTTCTAAGATTCATACAAAGAAAACAAAATTTAATTTGATACTCTGTCAAAGTCTAATATCATATCTGCAGTTTCCTTTCAATTATTACAGTGGAAGAGCCTAGTACAATTGAAATAATAAAATCCCAAGAGTTAATTTTATCTCCTCTCCTGCATAGAACTATCTCTCTCCACACTGTGAAAAGTTTTTATTACTTGAAGTTTTATCCTTATATGTCTGCCTTTGCAACTATAAACACCACTGTTTTTTTTTTTTTTTAATTTTATTTATTGTTTTCTTGTTGCAGAACCTTTGTTTGTTTATTCACTCATTTTTATGGCCGGCTCAGCCTGCCCCGACAGCAGGGCTGGCGCACCATGTGGTGCCAGGGATCGAGCCGCGGTCCCTGAAGCCACAAAAGCTTTCCCAAGCAGGCACTTTAGACCACTGAGCCATCCCGCCGGGCCCCAAACACCACTGTTTTATATGAAGAGATTTTATATAAGAAGAAATACGGACACCAAAAATATTAGAACTAATTTCTCTGGCAAAGAAAGAATGCAAACTAAAATTAAGTAGCTTTTTCACCTTTTCCTTTGACAAATATTAACATTACTATTGTCAATAGGCTGGGGATATAGCTCATTAGTAAAGCACTTGCTTAACATGTATACAACCCTGGGTATAATCTCTGGCACCACAAAAAATAAAATAGGTGAATACTTAAAAATTAAACCTCTCTATATTGGCTGAGGTATAAAGAAACAAATATTCATATATTGCTGTTAAGAGTATAAATAGGCAAAGTTTTTGTAAGGAACAATCCGACAGAACCTATTATAAGTTTAAATTTTTAGTTGAATAACATGGTAGTACACACAGATGGAAACCTATAGAATATCAAGTGGCAGTGGGACTATATAGTCATCAAAACTTATTATTTGTGTCTAGATGTCTGGCAGGCACAAGGTCCTGAGTTTATTTCTAGGACCAAAAAAAAAAAAAAAAGTGATACTTATGAGAACACAACTTTAGGAAACTTTAATTTAAAACTAATACGTCCAACTAGCACAAAACAACTAACCATACCTTGATCTGGTTCTAGAACTCAGCCGGTTATTAAAAAAAAAAAAAAAAAAACCTAAACAAAGAAGAGATACTAGAGGCTCAGACTTTGAGGCACCTAGCTCTACCAATCTGCCAAGTCCCCTCAGTATAATAAATTGGTTCCCTCTGCCTCCCTAAGTGCTGCTTAGTACTTGATGGTGACAGTTTCTCTGCTATAGTCCTTTGCTCCTTGAATTAACCATTGGCCTCCACCACTCCCGTTACTTTTGAAAGTGTAGCTGCCCATTTGCTTTTTATCAGGCAGCTACTTCACAGTCTTACAAACTGCCCTACTTCAGGAATGTAAGCTGGAATAATCACATTTGGGTGAAAAACACCATGATCTGATTGGCTGATGATGTCTGTGTTTTATGACCAAGCAGTTGCACTCCTGGGCATATTTTCAAGAAAAATTCTTGCACATGTATTCACACCCACATTGTATGTAAAACCAAGAAAGCAGAAACAATCCCAGTTGTCTATCAACAATACAATACACAAATAAACACAATAGTGAAAATGAGTTATAGCTAAACAGACTGACATGGATGGGCTCAGAAAAACTGTGTGGTGAGAAAAAAGCAAGTTGCTGTATGAGATATATAAGATGATTTTGAAGGTTATGAGAATATTCCACCTCCAAAAATGCCTCTTAAGCATCTGGATTTTGAGCTGAAGGCAACTGAGAATCAGCAGACTTAAAGCACTTTACGATCACCTGCTTCTTTAAAAGTTGATACAAAATCCCCTTTTTGTAGAGAAAATTTACATATATAAGGAAATTTACCTTTGTAAAAGAGGTCCCCTTACCAGGAAGTAAGCTAGGAAAACTTGTTACCATCTAAAAGACTATCTTTATGACAAGACATTTACCACCACACATTTCCTTCCACACATTCTTCCAGTAACTTGTTTCCTCTACCCATAAACTCAACCCCTCTTCCCCCTTTTTTTTTTCTGTTTAGCTTCTGATGGAATGCAGGTATCAGTCAGCTAGCCACGTCTTGGTCTCTTTTCCTAATGCACCTCCCAGAGAAGTACAGAAACAAAACTATTTCTCTCTCTCTCTCTCTCTCTCTCTCTCTCTCTCTCTCTCTCTCTCTCTCTCTCTTTTAATACCATGGTTGGCTCAGCCTGTCCTGGGGGTGTGGACTGGTGCAGAATGAGGTGCTGGGGATCAAACCATGGTCCCCGCAGTTGCCTAAGCTTGCCTAAGCAAGCACTTTTGACCACTGAGCCATCTCTTTTTTAAATTTTATTTATTTTTTTGTTTATTTATTTATTTATGTATTTAGTACAGGGTTTACAGGGACTCACTACACAGATTGGACTTAGTGATTCTCCTGTTTTCAGCGTCCCAAATGCTGGGATTACAGGCGCACACCACCATGCCCAGTCTCAGTGGCTGTCTCAGCATGTCCCTAACAAACAGTATCAATTACACACATTTTAAATAACAACTAGTAAGATTGCCAAGGCCACAGAAGATGACCATTTGAAACAGTATAGGATATTGGCAGGCATAAAAGATTACCACTCTACATCTATGTTAGGAGCCTAGTAGATGGCAAGTTTATTTGGATCTTAGAAGGCATGTGTTCTGAAACATGTGGAACAATTGCTAGCTCCTCTCCATAAAACTACTCGAAGAAGGTTGTATTTGAACAAGCTATTCTTAATTGCTAAGAGTGATGTCTCTCTCAAGAGAGAGGGAGTGATCTAGGGCACCAAGTCCCTATGATCTACATTTATATGATTTTGCTTTTTTTTTTTTTTTTTTTTTTTTTTGGTGGGACTGAGGTTCAAACTCACGACCTTGCATTTGCCAGGCAGGCACTTGTGCCACGGAGCTATCTCCCCAGCCCCTACATTTATATGATTTTGGAAATGCTTACATTACAGACTTAAAACCAGGATAAAAGCATATTACTATCAGTCAGCGATGACACTGGGATTTTGAAGCAAATAATTTTCTTTTTTAAAGAATTTTTTTATTTTATTTATTATTTATTTTTTCTGGTTTCAGAGCCTTTGTTTGTTTATTCACTCATTTTTATGGCCGGCTCAACCCACCCCGAGGGCAGGGCTGGCACAGCATGTGGTGCCGGGGATCGAACCGCGGTCCCTGAAGCCGCCCAAGCTTCCCTAAGCAGGGGCTTTAGACCGCTGAGCCATCCCGCTGGGCCCTGAAGCAAATAATTTTCATTTGATTCTAAGCACAAAAAAAAATAATTTTCATTTGAGAGACAATCATTAGCACCCTATTGAACTTTGACTGGACTAAGGACATAACATACAGCAATCCTGAAACCAGAAATCCCCACGTGCCTCAGTGAGTTCAAAGAGGCATTCTAAAACTTAGGGAAAGAAAAATTACATAATAAAATGGAAATGACTTAGGCAAACACACACTAGTAGGGAAATGCACTCATAGCAGGTAGATCCTTTCTCTCCATGGCTGATATCGGAACCACATGGAGAGCCATCAGGTACTCTAATCAATGGGTGGTGGCTATACACTGCTCTCCACTCATCAAAAAGCCAATTGGCTCATGGACAGCAATACCCACGGGAACAGATAGTACCCTGTCTAGAAAGCTACCACTCCCACTAAAGAAGAACCAACATGTATCAGTTCAGTGGGCTGAATTGAATAGCCTTCCTCCTACATTTGGATTTTTTTTATTATTGATTCACAGGTAGCAGCAAAAGGTTTGGCCTTATGATCAGGCAGGTGAGAAACTGGGCTGTATACAGGAACACATATAGGAATATAACTATAGAAAGCACTATAGCAACTTAAGGGATACATTAAAGGAAGGTGAGTTGACTCCTATCAGAAGACCTTCCTCTCCAGGATCACTAGTTGGCTAAAGCTGGCAAACAGATATCCTGGTAGACTTGCTTCAGGTGGCCACATAGACCCATGGAATAAGTGGAAATGGGTGGGCTGCAGCAAGGTAGAGGTGGGGTGAATCTAGACACACTTCTCTTGTGCTCTCTGAGCCATTACATGTCAATAAGAACTGCACTGTGTAGCAGCAAGGGAGACAGAGACTATAGCTGAGAATGGGAAAGCCCCACATAGAGCTGGCAGGTCAGACATGTTCACTGGTAGCCCTGGGATTACAAATAGATCCTGACAGG
The DNA here is from genome assembly GCA_004027025.1 of Myocastor coypus. NCBI lineage: Eukaryota > Metazoa > Chordata > Mammalia > Rodentia > Myocastoridae > Myocastor > Myocastor coypus. The sequence goes on along the minus strand of PVJA010033226.1, from coordinate 1,012 downwards.
AATAGACACGTTTTCTGGTCTAATCTGTGCCTCACTGGTGGTAGATGCAAATGCCAAGTATGACAACATGACTGGAACAAAGGCTACTGTACCAACTTTAATCATCAAGTTACAGGTCAGGCTAAGTAAAATTAGAGCCTATAGTGTCTGCTAATGGGTGGAGGAAAATCACATCAGGTCATCCTTAGAGTTCTGATTTAATAGAGAATCAGAATGGGCAATTGAAACATATACTATCTAAAAGGAAGGGGATAAAGGCATGAAGGGCAGAATGACATGTGATCTCAAGTGTATGCTATGGTCAGCATCTGGGAGGCCAAGAGAGGCCTATGCATTCTCTAGAGAAATTCTTCCCATTTTCTGGGGTATCCAAGAAAGAGGCTGGAAGGATACTCACCCAACTCTAACATTCTTCACCATATCACCTCAACTTGATCTCTGCCTTATATAGGGGTCCTGGGACGAGTGCTACTGCTGTGGGTGCTAAAGCAGCTGAGCTAATCTCTAAGAAAGAAATGGTAACTATTCCCTTAAACCTTTAATCCTAAGGACTTAATAGACCTAATTATCTTACAAAACTGGGCCTGGCACTGAACACACCTACACTGCCTGGTGGTCTAGACAGTCTGCTAGTTCTCTACTTGTGTAACCCTATCTTTTTTTTTTTTTTTTTTTCTTGTTTCAGAACTTCTATTTGTTTATTTATTTTTATGGCCGGCTCAGCCTGCCCTGAGGGCAGGGCTGGCACAGCATGTGGTGGCGGGGATCGAACCTTGGTCCCTGCAGCTGCCTGCAGGCGCTTTAGACCACTGAGCCATCCTGCTGGGCCCTGTGTAACCCTATCTTTTTTTTTTTTTTTTAATTTTTTAAAATTTTATTTAGGAGCCGGGTGTGGTGGCGCATGCCTGTAATCCCAGCACTCAGGAGGCTGAGGCAGGAGGATTGGTGCGAGTTCGAGACCAGCCTGGGCTACAGAAGTGAGCTCAAGGTCAGCCTCAACTGCATAGAAAGA
>PVJA010033225.1:11815-23620 GCA_004027025.1 Myocastor coypus | reverse complement strand
TTCACTCATTTTCATGGCCGGCTCAGCCCACCCCGAGGGCAGGGCTGGCACAGCATGTGGTGCCGGGGATTGAACCGCAGTGCCTGAAGCCGCCCAACCTTTCCCAAGCAGGTGCCTTAGACCACTGAGCCATCCCGCCGGGCCCTCTCTCTCTGGCTTGCCTTGAGCTCACTTTTATAGTCCAGGCTGGTCTCGAACTTGCACCGATCATCCTGCCTCAGCCTCCCAAGTGCAGGGATTACAGGCGTGTGCCACCATGCCTGGCTTTTTTTTTAAACTGGGGGAAAAAAAGTATATATTTTGAATTAGCCAGCTGGACTCAGCTTAAATGATCCCAACTTTGTTGGCAACATCCAGTGCATCATAATTGGTAGCCAGGTGAACATATGCCTTTTTCTCTCCATCAGGCCTGATTAGGGTATTGACCATTGAGGTCATAGAGCTTCTTTACAGCTTGTTTGATTTGGCTTTGACATCCACAGTGAACATGAGTGTGGTGTTGTCCTTGATCTTATTTTATGGTTGACTCTGTGGTTGGGGGAAATGGATGGCATAGTGGTCAAGCTTGTTTCTTCTGGGGAATGCTCTTCTGCAGTTATTTGGGCTGCCCCCAGAGCTGCAGTGTCTTGGGATGGCAGAAGGTGGTTGACGTTCGTGTCCTGTTTTTGTGGCTGTGGATGCCTTTCAGCATGGCCTTCTTGGCTTTCAAAGCTTTTGCTTTGGCTTCAGCTTTGGGAGAGGCAGGGGCTTCCTTCTTGGCCTTCAGCACCATCTTGGTAAAAAGGCTCTCTCCTCTCTCTTTCTCTTTTTTTTTTTTTTTTTTGCAGTACCAGGGATTGAACTCAGGACCCTACGCTTGCCAGGCCAGCGCTTATTTTTCTGAGCTATCTCCTTAGCCCCTACTCTCCTCTCATTTTTGAATGATAGTTGTATAGAAGTACACTTCTTGGTTGACCCTGTTTTGTTTATTTTTTTAGAATGTACAGGTCCCTAGGGTCTCACTACACAGATCAGGCTTGTAGTGATCCTGCTGTTTTCAGTCTCCCAAGCACTGGGATTACAGGTGTGTGCCACCACACCCAGTCTCAGTCCAGTCTCAGCATCCCCCAGGGGTGGGAATAGCATGGCACGATGGGGATTGAACCCTGGTCCCTGTGCCTGCCTAAGCAGGTGCTTTAGTCTGCCGAACTATCTGGCCAGCTCTTGTTTTTTGTTTTATTACTTTGAATATATCAGTCCACTGCCTTTTGGTCTTCAAGGTTTCTGATGAGAAGTCAGCTCTTAATGAGGGTTGCTTTGATTCCCCTTGTCTTTCAATGGTTTGATTGTTATTTGTCTCAATGTAGCTCTGAGATTATTCTGCTTAGTGTTTGTGGTTTTTGGGTATGTAGGTTCATGCTTCTCATCAAATCTGCAAGATGATTAGCAGTTATTACAATATTCTCTAGGGCCGGTGAGATAGCTCAGTGGTCTAATTGGAGAAACAGAGGCAAGAAGATTATAAATTTTAATGTCTTTGTCTGGTAAGTCTAGCATCTTGTCTTTTTGGGTATATTTTTTGAAATTTGTATTTTTGAAGGCCTATATAACAGTCACAGGTCCTTGAATGAGAAATTGTTGCCACTGTAAGCTACAAACTGTTCAGTTGGTGGTGGCTAAAATAATGCCAACCTGCAGGATGTGGTAATGGGCTGCTAGACACCAGTGTTGTATGTTATGAGTCAGTACCCAAAGAATGACGAGAATACCCGATGAATTTAGGTTCAGAGGACTCACCAAGATTTCTCTCCAAGTAAGCCCAGAGCTCCAGAAATAGTTCACCTTTATTTAGGGCTAAAAACAGGCTAGGGAATGTGTTAACTACTTTGGTGAATACAGACTATAAAGCACTATGTCGTCTACCATTTACCTAACACTAGGTTTACCCAGATGCTAACAGATAACAAAGGAGCAGGGAAGGAGACAGCCATTAACATCCCAAGCAAGGGAGCAAAGAACAGGACACCTGCAGGATAAGCAGTTATCTTGAATCCCAGCTTTCTGGGATTTCCAAGTAACAGAAAGCAGCCCTCCCTGGGCTCTGTTTATAAATATACCTGCTTCTGGGTATATTAATTGGCCTTCTGTCTCATCTCTGTATTACTATACACCAGTAAGATGATAGGTGAAATCTACCAAAATTATTCTAGTTTACCAGCAAACACTTCCTGGAAGTTACAAGCAAGCATTCAAGTAAATTCCAGCGTTGTAGAAGGAGCCTTTCAGAGATTTTCTGCCAGTATGTCTTTTGAGGTAGAGAGATGGATTCATGGTTTTTCCTGCTTATTCTGCCATCCTCTTTTTCTTTTTTTATTTATTTTTTTTATTTTTTTTTATTTTTTGGTCTTTTTGAGACATCGTCTCACTGTACAGCTCAAGGCTGGCCTTGAGCTCACTTTTGTAGCCCAGGCTGGTCTCAAACTCGCACTGATCCTCCTGCCTCAGCCTCCCAAGTGTTGGGATTACTGCTGTGCACCACCACACCCTGCTGCCATCCTCTGTTAACTACAGCCACACTCATCTTTTTTTTTTTTTTTTTTTTTTAATTTTATTTATGTTATGGCTGCTCAGCCTGCCCTGGGGGTGGGGCTGGCACAGCACGTGGTGCTGGGGATTGTGCTCTCTGAGGTTGCCTAAGCTTGCCTGAGCAGGCACTTTAGACTGCTGAACTATCTTTTTTTTTGTCTTTTTGAGACAGGGTCTTGCTATGCAGTCCAGGCTGGCCTTGAGCTCACTTTTGTAGCCCAGGCTGGTCTTGAACTCGCACTGATCCTCCTGCCTCAGCCTCCCAAGTGCTGGTATTACAGGCGTGCACCACCACGCCTGGCTTGCTGAACTATCTTGCCAGTCCCCACACTCATCTTTTTTATTGCTTTTTACCCTCACATCTGTGGTAAAGCCCTCTTAAGTTACATTGCTAAATTATTTATTTTTGTATCACCCTGTACTTCATAGCATTCTTTACAGTTACAGAACTAACCTGCCTTCTCCACTAGACTGTGTCCTTCAGGGGGACAGGAATCCTGTCTTTCTGTTATGCCTCCTGACATATAGGGGATATGTAAATAATGTTCTCTGAACAAATGAGTGCAAATGACTTACCCTGAGAAAGCTTGCATGTGCTGCTTAAGGAAAGTGAACACAGAGCAGCATGAGCTGTGACTAGTGGTTCATATGGTAATCTACAGCAGGCCAGGTCATCCATGGTCCTGCCTGGGCAGCTTACAGTCTCACTAATGCAGCTGAGAGGAACTTCAGGTTGGTTACCTCGTGTGAGTTTTCAGTTCAGCAGAACAGATACCCAAGTAAAGTATGAGCACAATAGGCAGGAACCTGTAGGTTGCATCTCTTGGGAAGAGGGTTCTTCAGACCCAGTAGGCCCATTCCTAGGACTCTGAAAAGTAAGGGCACGTACTCAGCAGGTGCATTTATGTTGTTTTGACCAGAAGCAGACACAGAGGCCCTATACAGTGACCTTCGACCTCACAGACTCTGGGGCTATTATGGCTGCAGGAGCAGAGATCCTTCAGTGCTTTGGCTATGTGGACATCCTCATCAATAATGCTGGCATTAGCTACCGTGGAGCCATCATGGACACTGCAGTAGACGTGGACAAGAAAGTTATGGAGACAAATTACTTTGGTCCTGTAGCTTTAACAAAAGGTAATAATCTTGGGTTAAAAGAGAAAAGGGACTGACTAATATGTTGGCATCATTTTTGTCTTACTTGATTCCATTTTTGCTAGATCTTACCTTTCCTTGTGTGCTATTACATCATGCAGAGGGTTGGGTGTTTTTTTTCCCCCCTCAGGCCATTTATTTGTGTTTTATATATGTTGTCCTTATACATCAGGGTCACTGCAGTGCAGCCTCATTTTCACACCATTGCCTGTGATGTCTGTAAACCCTGACGATGTGAGGATATTTTGTATCTCATAGACATCAGTCCAAGGGACAGTCTCCCATAGGGTAAAGGTGCTGTGCTGACCGTTCTCAGCTAGGCTCCTGTCAGCTACTCCTGCCTCCTTTGTTGTCTCCTTTTTTAGGGTGTGGAGGGGTGGTGTTGGGGATTGAACTCAGGACCTCGTGCCTCCCAGGCAAGCTCTTACTATACTGAGCTATCTCCCTAGTCTCTCTTTCATTGTCTTCCTGGTTGTCACTGAGAGGCTTTCACCTCCAATAGCAGGAAGGACAGTGCTATCTAATTCCCTGCATTCTCCCTTCAGCACTCCTGCCATCCATGATCAAGAGGAAGCGAGGACACATTGTCACCATTAGCAGCATCCAGGGCAAAATCAGTATTCCCTTCCGCTCAGCCTGTGAGTACTTTCTTTCTCCCCCCCTGAAATGTTTTTATTTTTCTGATTATAAAAATATATTTACTATCCAGAATTTATTTATTTATTTGTTTGTTTGTTTTTTTTTTTAAATTTATTTTGCGGGACTGGAGTCCAAATGCACAACCTTGCACTTGCCAGGCAGGCACTTGTGTCACGGAGCTATCTCCCTAGCCCCTCTCCAGAATTTAGATGTTGAAGAGATAGTCTATGCAGAATGTGAAGGAACCACAAAATGTAAATGTGGTTTCCTGGAGCTATATGCCTGGGTTTAGATCCCAGCTTTATTGCTTACCATTGTATGACCTTGCGTAAAAATCCTCACCTCTCTGTGCTTTCCTTTGTTTGCAAATAGAGACAGTCTCCAAAAGTGAGCTTACTAGTAGTTCATACGTTCATCTCCATGTAGTAGGGTGACTGTGTCATTTTATCCATCTCTTCATCTCAGTGTCACACTAGCAAGCATACACGTGTAATTTCTACTTTTTAAAAGATTTGAGGGGGCCGGTGAGATAGCTCAGTGGTCTAAAGTGGCTGCTTAGGCAAGTCTAGGTAACCACAGGAACTGTGGTTGGATCCCTGGCACCACATGCTGCACCAGCCCCACCCCCAAGCCAGGCTGAAAAGGCCATAACATAAATGCATAAATAAATAAAGTTTAAAAAAGAGTAAAAGATTTAAAAGGATATTTCACTAACCATTTTAGTCACTTTCTTTGCTCTACCCTCTGAAAGAAAGACTTGGGATAGCCTTGTCTGTGCTTGCCATACCTCAGGGCCAAGACATGTCCCTCTGAGAAAGCAGGTGGGTGGTTGAGCTCCTTCAGAATTTTGAAAGGATAGTGACAATCCGATTTGATAAGGTGTAGCCAAACATCTGAACACAAATTAACTCGCCAAGACCTGAGTCCCTTCTCTGCCCACTGGCTCTGGGCAAATGTCTGTGGACCTGTACCGACCCTCCATTTCCTTCCTGTTCCATGATACTTACACATATCAGAATGGTTCCCAGGGTCGGTCTAAAGATGAAAGAAGACAACTGGAGATGTCCTCTGTAAATGAAAAGAGCCGGATCTATATTTATATCTGTGGTTTCTCTGTCCATATTCTATTTCAACCCTGCTTGCACAGGATAGCCATCTAAGCCTGCTTAAGGGGTTCAGAAAACAAATCAACCAAAACAAAAACAATTACGTATAATCATGAGTGATAAAGCAACTAAAGCAAAGTGTGAATAGTATATAAATCAGGAAAGAATATACAGAGCTCTTTGTATTAAATTATTTACACATTTTACTTTGGTTTAGCCCTACTGGCTTTTATTCTCTTTAACAGCTTGCCTAGATCAGTAGCTGACATGATTGATCCTAGTGGCAGGGAACCTATGGCACGTGTGCCACAGTGGTCTGTTTTTTTTTAATCTTTTTGAGGCAGGGCTTTTCTTGGGACTCGGGAGATAGCTTTGAGGTACAAGTGCCCGTCTGGCAAGTGCAAGGTCATGAGTTCGAACCCTGGTCCCACCAGAAAAAGAAAAAAAAAAAATCACAGAGAGAAGAGAAGGCCTCACTGCAGTTCAGACTGGCCTTAAGCTTGCTTTTATAGTCCAGGCTAGTCTCGAATTTGCACCGATCTTCCTGCTTCAGTCTCCTTGACCCCACAGTGGTCTGTATCACTGGAAACCCTAAGAGGTTGGCATCTCCATAGTGTAGTGACCATACTGAGTTACTGTGCTTCTTGGGCAAGTGGACTGACCAAGATCAGTAGCACTTTTCTCACTTACAAACTGAAGATACAGCCTCATCGCCTTCACACTGCAGCTAAAAGGTCACATCAGATGATCCATGAAGTGTGAGTGCCACTGTCCTACGTATAGAGGGAGCAGGTGATGGTGGCAGCAGTGGGGACTTGGGCCAGCTCAGTCTGGCTAAGCATTTGCAGCCTGAGAACTTCTGGGGAGACCCAGCCACAACCTTCAGAGTGACCTGTTCCTCTCCCTCTCCATCGTCTGAGCTGGCCTGTCCCTCAAGTCACAGCTGACAGCAGTACTTAATCCATCTACCCACAACCAGATCCCTCCATGGCTTTGTGTGACATTTCTTGGCTTTTCCTTTCCTGTTTTTTTGGCTGATGAATGATCCCCCCTCCTTTTTATTTTTTATTTTTTTATTTATTTTTTTTAACTAAAACTAAAACAGTTAGGACTCTGAGCTGGAGGAAATCAATTTTCTGTGAAGATGTGAATATACTTCCCAAGGACATCCCTTCAGGGTACTGTGTCCCCTCACCACTGGATTGTGAACTGCTGATGAGAAGCAGAGGTGATTCTGCCTCTTGTAGATGAAGCAAGCTCTGTGACTCTTCCATGAAATTTAGTACCCGGCAGTTCGTGAGGGGAAGAAGTGAGTATGTAACAAGGCAGCAGTTCATCAGGGGAAGAAGTAAGTATGTAACAAGGCAGGTAGTGTGTAGAAATCATCACTAGCAGCATGTTCTGCAGTGACAAAAACTAGAAATAACCCTGGAGGTCCACTCATGGAACCAGTTCTTTTATCTGGTGATGCCAGGTGAAGACTGGGCAGCCAGAACCAGACAAAATGAGACAACTTGAGGTGGTGTTTGTGGTGGGTCTGTAGGACTAACACAGAGGCTGTATCATTCTTCAGGTAAAGAAAGCTACTTGTAAGAACAGTGAGAACAGTGTGGGCTCCATAGAAATCACACATGTACATTAAAAAAAACTTCATGAAATAAAAAACTCTGAGAAACAGCATTGATGACCTAAGATCAGAATTGGAAAACAGACTTTCACTTTTTTACTTGTACTATTTTGTCTTTTACTCAGTAGCCATTAAGAGGTTTTTTGTTTGTTTGTTTTTTAAACTTGGAATATTGTGATACATGCCTGTAATCCCAGCACATGAGAGGCTGAGGCAGGAGGATCAGTGTGAGTTTGAGACCAGCCTGGGCTACAAAAGTGAACTCAAGGCCAGCCTCAACTGCGTAGCGAGACCCTGTCTCAAAAAGACCAAAAAATAAATTAAAAATAAAATAAACTTGGAATATTTCAGATTTATAGAAAAGTTGTAGTACAAGCAGAAACAATTTCCATGAACTTTACTATTTCAGTGTTTCCTAAGAATAAAAATGTGGTACACTTCTCAATACCAAGAATGAACATTGCTGTAATGCTTTACTCTTACATGGTAAAGTTAAGTTTTGAAGAGAAAGTAAATGAGAATAAATTGGTGGGCCTTGGGCCTCACCCACCCCACTGCCCTCACTGCTTCTATTGTTGCAGATGCAGCCTCAAAGCATGCAACCCAGGCATTCTTTGACTGTCTGCGTGCTGAACTAAAACAGGATGAAATTGAGGTGACGGTCATCAGTCCTGGTTACATCCATACCAATCTTTCTATAAATGCTGTCACAGGTGATGGGTCCAAATATGGAGGTGAGGCATGGTTCTTTTTCTCCTATGAATAACTGTTGGGATCCAGGTGTAATGACATACATCTATAATCCCAGCACTTGGGAGGCTGAGGTAAAAGGGTCACCATGAGTTAGTTCAAGGCCAGCCTAAATTATATATAGTGAGACCTGTCCCCAAACAGAACAAAACTTAAAGAAAAAAGAAAAGCTGTTGGATAGCCACAGTGGGACATGTTGCTTTTCCTCAGTGGTTCTTTAGTCATTTTCACTTGGAAGACAATTTTTGAACCTAAAAGCCCTCACATAAGTGTTGGTTATAAATATAGGCTGTCACATAATCTTCCCTTACTCCACCAAGAACCATCCTTAGCCTGGGTTAAGGACTGTGGGTGTAGAAAGGAAGTCCTTAAGTTAAAATGTCACCAAACTTCTGTTTAACTCATTCCCAGATCTGGTCCAAGAAATAGTCATGATCAGGCCTAAATGAATTAATCTTGTGGTAAATAAGGAAGTTTGCTGAACAGTTACGACTGATTTCAGGGTGGATCTGTGTGTGGAGGTGTAGTCTAGGTCTCCCATCTTGTGTCATTTGGGAACAGTGCTGAGCTGACCTGCAGTTGCCACTCATGGGCCAAAGACATGACCCACCCCAGCATGACAGTGCAGCTCATCTTGGTCATTTGTACCACAAGTGCCTCCTGAGCTTGGAATAGCCTTGCCTGCCCTGATAGTACTGTCCTGCTGTGTCCTGCTGCTCTGGATCTGATCTCTGGAGATATCTGTTGAAGCATTGGCCAAGGGCCTGCTGGTCATGCACCCTCCCTTCCAGGCCTGAACCAATACTGCCCTGTCCTGATTGGAAGCTGGTCTCTTGTGTAGAAAGTTTCCTCACAGCAGAAGCCACACAACTATAAACCACACAGCTTCATACTTGTTTATCATTAGAAGATAGATACTGCTTTAAAAGTTCTCTGTCTGGCATTTAAAAATAGTCAACAATCAATATGCCCTATTTTTCTGCACTAACACACAAGAACAGACCTGTAAGGGAGCCTGGACAGTCTGGACAACGTATGAATGGTTTCACATGGCATGTGCCAGCGGCCAGTCTTCTGTATCTGTTTACTGTTCTTATTTTGCCAGCAAAAAAGCAGATCATTAATGAAGAAAGAGTATCAGTTATTGTCACACTCAAACCTCTTAACACTCCTGGCTACCTTCTTTCCTCCATCTAAAGAAAACCATAGATTTCTTCCTGTCCTGTCTATCTGATATGACTTTGGGAGCTGGGGCATCTGTCTGTGAATCTGTTGGGATCAGATAGTACTCCCTATATCCTTTGTAGTAACCCTGAAGCTAAGCTGTCCCAGAAATTAGTTGTGTAACATCCCTTAGTCATTAGTTATTCCAAGATAGAAAAAATTTCACAGGTTAGGAAGCTTCTCAGGGCTGGGGAGATAGCTCAGTGGCTTAAGGGCTTGCCTGGAAGCTTCTCAGATGTGTGAGGAGCTCTCTTTAAGATCCTACTTAAGCTGGCCTTGTGCTTTTTCCACAAGCTACCAAACAGATGAATGTACTTTGGTCTCAAGTGGTCCCAAGCAGAGTGGAGTCTCCAGTCCTCATCCCATGTTTCTCACCCCCACTTACCTACCCCCCCAACCCACAAACCCTTACCTACTTTGAATCACAAATAGTTCCTTAGAACATGAAATCATCAGTGCTGGCACTGTGGCACACATTTATAATCCTAACAGCCTAGACAATATAGCAAGACTCTTATCTCAAAATAAAACATAAAAAATGGGGCTGGCCTGATACCTGCATGGATTAAAGCATCTACTTAGGCTGAGTGTAATGGCCAGGGTTTGATCTCCAGCTTGTTACAGGGGCCCCGCCCGTGGGGCACGCTGAGACGGCAATTGAGACTGGGCATGGTGGCACACACCTGTAATCCCAGCACTTGGGAGGCTGAACGCTAGAGGATCACTATGAGTCCACTCAATGTAGTGAGACCCGGTAGACCCTGTCTTAAATACAGAAAGAAAGATAAATAAAACAAAACATTAAAAAAAAAAAAAAAAAAAAAAAAAAAAAAAAAAAAAAAAAAAAAAAAAAAAAAAAAAAAAAAAAAAAAAAAAAAAAAAAAAAAAAAAAAAACATAAAAAAAAAATAAATAAATAAAGAACTGGAGGCATAACTCAGTGCCAAGTCCTGGGAATGGGTGGGGGTGGAATATCAGGGCAGAAGATGCTTCTGCTTCCTGACAGAGAGTGCAGCAAGCTGACCTGATAGCCCTTGTCAGCTCAGATCCTTGAGTGAGATCTCTGCTTCCAAGTTTGTGTTCTTTTATTTTAGCTATGGACAGGAACACAGCTCAGGGCCGGAGTCCTGCAGAGGTGGCCCAAGATGTTCTTGCTGCTGTGGGGAAGAAGAAGAAAGATGTGGTCCTGGCCGACTGGGTACCTTCCTTGGCCATTTATCTTCGCAGTTTGTTTCCTGGGCTCTTCTTCAGCATCATGGCTGCCAGGGCCAAGAAGGAGCAGAAATCCAAGAACTCCTAACGTGGATCAGAGCTGGGGCTGAGAAGCAACACTTTCTTGGGCTTGGTTGCTGCACAAGGGAGATCTGTATTTAATGATACTTGCATGGAGGTTTGTCTCACTGATGGATACAGTGACAAAACACTTCCCTGGTGTGGAACCAGGCAATAAGCTTCTTCCCATGGTGAGGGGTAAATGCATAAGGAATATGGAATAGAGCTAAAACACTAAAAATAAATGAAATGACTGGAATAGTAAGTCATAGCCTTGAAGGATTAAGGAGCCATGTGTCCTTTGAATTCCAGCCCTACCAATTCCTAGAAATGGCCTTAGTCTTGGAATCAGAAGATGCTGTTACATCATCTGACCCAGTTATTCTCTTATTTGACTTATCCAAGATCATCTTGATAGTTGTTAGACAATTTCCAGTGCTTGAGGGTGGAGGGTATAGTTTAAGGAACTCATTATTCATATTATTTACAGGGCCCTGTGATGGCTCATGCAGCACAGAAGCAAGGCTAGTATGTGGTGGCTTATTTAGCATATCCCAAGAGATCCCAACTCTAGCACCAATAGGATTTCCCCGTGTTCCTTTGGACTCTCAGCATCCCTTCAAGCAGATGAAGTTTTTAAGAGACAGCAGCCAAAGGGGAGACCCCTGCATGGCTCCTAGTGCTCTACAATGTGAAGCCCTAAGAAGGGAGTCTAAAACACCTGGTGGTCTAAAACTCGTGGTGGTGCATGCCTATAATTGCAGCACTTGGGAGGCTGAGATAGGAGAGAGTTGCTACAAGTTTGAGGCCAGTCTGGGCTACAAAGCCTGTTCAAGTCCAGTTTCAACTATATAATGAGACCTTGTCTTAAAGATTAAATAAAAAAAAAAAAAATAAAACAACCTTGGTCTATTCTGGCATAAGGAATACCTTAATGGAGACTAACTGAAGCGTTTGCCTTTCCAATTTATTAAAAATGTGTTTGAGGCTCATTGAGTAGATCAGCTTCATTTCTGAGGTTTTACAGTTTTCCTACTACTAAAACATAGATGCTGGAATAGTAATTCCATTGTAGAGTTCCCCAAATTGGAATAAAAACCACTTAGTCTGTCATGTTGACGTCTTGCACTGCGCTGTGTCCCAAGTCTGACCCTGTCAAGCATCTATTTTAAACAGCTGCCCCCAAAAGAAGCTAAAAATAGCCACAACACCGTGGTTTAGGGAATTGAAGGCTGTCCGGTTTCCTCAAAGTAGGAGGACCTGTAGGTGATTAGATCTGCCCTTGGTCAGTCACAGTACATCCTGGACAGGTCCAGGAACCGCTGGTGAAATGCAAATACAAATATAATGTGTGCTTTTTTTTTTTGACATATTCATTGAGGGAAAGAAAGCTGTGCAACAGAGGGACAGGAAGGAGGGGGTTCCCGAGTGGGTGTCCCCAGTGGATGCTTTTTTTTTTTTTTTTTTT
>PVJA010033225.1:0-11715 GCA_004027025.1 Myocastor coypus | reverse complement strand
ACCTGGCATGAGAAAGGGCTTCTTAGTGTTCACAGTAGATCTCAGCACCACAGAGCCAAGGTGGCAGCAACTGTAGTAGAGCTCCCTTTCACCCTTACCCCTTAATGAGGCTGCTCACCAGCTAGCTCCCAGTCCATGGCAGTAGAAGGGCCAGGTCTAGCTACTGTCCCTTCCTCTCCATTAAATAAAATGGTCAGGCATGGTGGATATATTACAGATGACAAGCTTAGCAACAGCATTACTCCATCTACAAAGACAGAGAACATCAAATGTGTTTCCAGTGCTGAGGATGTAACCTACACCTTGCATGAACACCTAAGTGTAAGTATAGAACCCAAAACCTTATACAGAGATGTTCTAACACTGACCTACAGCCACAGCCTTTACAAACCCATACATATTAAAAACTTGCTTACTTTAAAAATGCTATAGTCTAGCAGAAACAAAAGATAATGCAAGTTGTGCTATTTATAAAGATCTGTTTGCCAAGAAGCTTAAGAGGCTTTTTAAGAAGGTAGCTGGCAAATCCTAGTTATAGAAGACCCACAAACTAGCACTAGACAGATGTTCTCTTTAGCCTCAAAAACTGAAGACCCAGGACTGGCCAAATAGCTCAGCAGATAAAGTGCCAGGTTTGATACCTGGCATGCCATGCCATTGCCAGCCCCGCCTCCAGGGCACACTGAGACAAGGATTGAGACTAGACGTGGTGATGTGCGCCTATCATCCCAGCTCTTTGGAGCCTGGACATAGGCAGGTCACTAGGAGTCTGGTCTATGTAGTGAGACCCTGTACACCCTGTACTAAAAATAAAGACCCAGAAGACCTGGGCTCACCCTTGCTGCTTCTAGATTATTTGGGATAACCCTAAAATGCCCTTTCCTGAAGTGAGCACTCACTTGCACACACAGGACTTTCCAAGGCAGCCCTGGGGTTCTATTCATAGGGACAGCAGTTGACAGCCTTCCTGCTGGAGAAGCCCCATCCAGTGCCTACCTGCAGGTTCTCTCCTTAGGGCAACTCAGCCATGACCTGGCCTTAGCTTGTGACCTCTGAGCAACCCTGTTCTTTAATTTTTCAAACCAGTGAGAGCAGTCGCCACCACAGGTGGCCATGTTGTTGTGATTCATTCTTTTTTTTTTTTTTTTTTTTTTTTGCAGTGCCAGGGATTAAACATGCTTGTCAGGCAAGTGCTTATTCTTCTGAGTTATCTCCCCTGCCCATGATTCACTCTTATATCCTCAAAAATTAGCGGGGGTTTTGGCCCACTTTTACTCTTAAATTCTCGCGACCAGTTCTATAAGGTAGGATTTTAAATTGGGTCTGCCTTGGCATATGTGATAAAGCTCAAAGACCTTTTCCACTCTGTTCATCAAGCCTCTTTGTTTCCATAGTGCCTAGGCAGGAACAGGCCATCTTGTGCTGGCTGCCCAAGTCTGAAAATGCAAACTAAAACCAGTTAAGTTTTATAGTCTAGACAGCACCCCCTGTGCTATGCTGTGCTGAGTGGAAAAGGTGAGTGGGCACCCTCCTGGTGTGAGAAAACTCATGATGGCTCCATCCATATCTCAGCAGGGGCAACAGTACTGAACCAGATGTGAAAACTAGAGGAATGAGGAAGGCAGAGGAGATGGCAGACAGAAAGAACATACCAGGTCTGCACCTTCACTTTTTCTGATCAGCTGTTCCTATACACAGGGCTTTTTGCTCTTCTCAGAAATTAGTGTAGGGTGGGTAGTTAAAACTAGACTGATTTATTAGTTGCATGTCTATTTCCTGAAATGATCCACATAGGACTCACTTTGGATTTACCAGAAGCTCTTTATGTAAAGCTCCACGGCACATCACAAATGAGCACAAGCCACTTCTCATGGACATTGCCACAACTTCAGGTCTGGGCAAAGAATAGCAGGAGGGTGGGAAATATGCTTTTGCACCCCCTTCCATAGTCTAGCCTTAGGCCCACCAACCCCTGCTGAGCTGTGAGCAACAGCACAGGGCTCACCCACCTGGACAGTGGCCACTTAACAAAGATACCACTTCAGGATTTGGGTTAGTCAGTCAACAAGAATTACTTTGTTCCATGTAGCCCGGAAAATGGCAAAAGATCCACTGTGTGCTCCTGGTTTCTATTTTGGGCAAGGGCATCTGCTCATCTGATTTTTAGATCCAGAAGCTGTCACGTTCTAGTCGCCTCTCCTGTGAAATCTGAGGTACATAGGCCAGGCACAGACTTCCTTCCTACATCCGGGTGTTTGTTACAGAAGCACCTACCATGCTATGCTTGCCCTGCAGGCTCACAGCCAGCACTCAGACACCTGAGGGCTTATGGGTGCCAATGCCAGCTTACCCTAACCCATCAAAATGAGATCTGTCAAAGGCTGCCCTATAAACATCCTGTGTACTTCATAGCATTCTACCATCACTCAGGTGAGAAATTGGTATTTGTAGGATCCCTGGAACTGAATCAAATTTTAAAAACTGTGGATCTCCCCTGCCAAAAAATTGGCCCAATCATCTTAGTTCCCCAAAACTTTGCCAGTACCCCAAGTTAAGTACCCTGCTATGTGGACTGGGCCTCCTGGATGGAGTCTTCACAAATGGGTGAAAGATCAGTTATTATTATTATTATTATTATTATTATTATTATTTTTGCAGAACCAGGGATTGAATTCAGGCCCTTTGCCAGGCAAGAGCTTATTCTACTGTGTTATTTCCTCAGTCCCCAAGGATCAGTTTAACTGTCTTGTATACATTGCCTTTCACAAATGCTATAAGGCTCTCAGCCATAATGGCAGCAGCAGTGAGCCTTTGCAGAGGGACAGTTATTCATACATCCAAAGCCTTAGAGGGAATACAGGTCTAAGTTAAGAAAGAAGCACAGGCCTCAGCTCCTGTGAAATGGAGTCTTATCTAGATTGCTTCCAGGACTCTTCCTTTATTGCAGCACATGGGTCTACACCAGGAACAGCTTTTTAAAAAACACAAATGTTCGTATGTCCTACATCACTGTCTGGAAGAGGGATCCTAGGCTCCACAATTCCTTTTTTTTTTTGGCTTTTTGAGACAGGGTCTCACTGTGCAGTTCAGGCTGGCTTTGAGCTCACTTTTGTAGCCCAGGCTGGTCTCGAACTCGCAGCAATCCTCCTGCCTCAGCCTCCCAAGTGCTGGGATTACAGGCGTGAGCCACCACGCCCGGCCACAATTCCTAAATGAACCCAAAGGAAGGCCCTGTGACGTCTAAGACTGGTTACCTAACCCTACCATGTCCTTGAATAGCATGTGAGCACCATGGCCTTGGGAACAAGCTAAGGTGAACCACAGACCATGTCTAGGCCAGGCCTGGCACCAAGATCTCAGGTACAGGCCTATTGTCACTGGAAGTGGTAGCAGCTGGTTCTCAGCAGAGCGATGTCTGCACTGCCACATACCTCTATGTATCAACAGCTAGAAGCACAGTCATAGACAAAGAACAGCAGGGTTGAAATACTCATAATTTTAATGGTTGATAGCTTCTGGCTGGCTCCCAATGGGACAGTTAAACAACATTACTTAAAGACCCCCAAGCGCATTCACATCCCCTCAGCAGCATTGGCTTCTATTCAGTCCACTGCCTAATTAAGACTTCCATAGCCTTTGACCCCCTCCAGGGTTATGGAAATCACTTTTTTTTTTTTTTTTAATAAGCTGAAAAAAACCCTTAGTACACCCATGATCTGTGTTCTTTTTAAAAAATAACAAATATTAAACCAAACACCTTCCCAGGCTCCGCTGCCTCACAGAGCAAAAAGTGTTACTGTGGCAATCGAAATCATTTGTGTCCTCTTGTCTCTTGCGGGCTGTGTGTTTCTGTTCCTTTTCCTGTTCACTGGAGTCATACAGCATAGAGTTCGTAAATCTTCTTTACACAGTACACCAAGGCAGCCAGTGCTATCGTGTTGTGCAGTCTCTTTCTGTGCAGGTCGTCCTTCCGGACCAGCACCACTGGGGTAGAGGAGGTGAGTGTGTGCAGAGGCAGTCGAGACAGTTTATAAGCATCATACTCCACTTGGTACTTGCAGCAAGGGTCAGATTGCCAGGAGATCCCATAGAGGGTGCAGCAGGCCAAGCTTAACACACCAGCAGGCAGGGAGATGTAGTGGGAATAATCTAAGGGAAGTGCCAAGGGGGTGAAGAGGCAGGCAGTGCCAGCCAGCACAGCCGTCTTGTGCAGGCAGTTGCCCACAGTGATCCACCGTGCTGTCTCATCACCAATTCGGGTGGGCTCAATGACAATGTACTTGTATTGGGCTTCCAGAGCCTGTTCCAGCTCATACTCAAACTGGTCCTGGGCATTCTCACCATTGTAGATCTCATGCACGATGTAGCAGTCTGTGGCTGACAAGGTTACCCTTTAGTGGGAGAAAGAGACAAGAAGTTAGGTCAAGAAACACTTCAGTGTTTGCTAAGGTGCTGAAACATGGCTGGGACTTGGCCCTGGAAACACATCTCATTTCCATGTTTATCTGCCTTAGAACTTAACACATAAGATAATCAGATTATTTTCCCTGAAAGAATGAAATGCAAAAGAAGAAAGACACAGGAAAAGAACAGGGAGTCTAAGAATACGAGGGGTTAGGCATAGCTGAAGCCCACTACGACATCTACGACATCCCAGCATGAACCAAGAGGTGATAAACAATTTCAGCATGGAATGCTACAGATTCAAGATGCAGATACAAGAAGCACAAGATCAGCAGCTCAGAAGCTACTCTTCTAGTATCAGGGCAAATGCAGAACATTCTTCTATGGAAAGAACCTGTGAGACCCTGCAACAGATGAGGCCAGATACTCCGCCTCATTTGGGTCAAAGTGGTCATCTTTGGCCCACAGAACAAAAGGTAAAAAGGGAGCAGTTTTGCCTTGGGGCCCTGAAAACTTACGCCTCTGGTTTGGAAGGACAATTTACATTACAGCTCACCAGCTCATCACTGTGTAAGAGCCACTGTAGAGGAAAAGCAGCCTCCCTGAGGTGGGAAAGGGCAACACATCAAAACAGAAGTGGCTTACAACTTCTCTGGGAATTAGGGCCACGAGTGGGGCTTCTCAAACACACAGCCCAGACCCACAGCACCACCCTAACCCTGCAAGGCCAGGTCAAAAGCCACTCTCATCACCCGTGAGGACACTATTCACAGAAGCCTATATCTCACAAATGGCACAGGGAGGGGAACAGTCAAGACCACAAAGAGCCTGACAGATTCCTTCCAGTTGTCACTCCTGGGCAGGATTTGGTACTTTTGGTGGTGGGGATGGAACTCTGGCCTTTTACACATGTATTCTAACAATGAACTACCCCATACTCTCTTGCCAAGATTCAGCACTTTAAAAATGAATGAGGAAGCAGGTAAGCCTCAGGGGCAGTTTACTCCAGCTGGATGAACAAATGATTGCTTTTCTATGGTCTGTCAAAAATAAAAATTGGGCCAGTGAGATAGCTCAGTGGTCTAAAGAACCTGCTTTCAAGCTTAGGCAACCACAGGGACTGCTGTTCGATCTCCAATACCACATGCGGTGTCAGCCCCACCCCCAGGGCAGGCTGAGCCAGTGGTAATATACATACATACATACATACATACATACATACATAAATGTATGTTAAAAAAATAAGTTATCAATAATGGGCTGGCTGTTCCCAAGTGCAGAGGGAGGCCCCACTTCCAGGTGTGTGCCCCCTTCAAAGGCACTGGCTTGACACAGGCAAAGGGAAATCTTAAGCCTGAAAGTAACTGTAATTAAGCTGAGTTAAGACAGAGCCTCCTAATTAAATCACAGGCCCTGATCAAACTGTGCATTGGGGAGAAATCTGCTCCTTGAGAAGCTTAGGACGGATTGTCAGTCATCATCTCACAGGAAGTTGATAAAATGAACCAGGAAAACATGGTTTTTCCTGTTTAGGGAAAATTGAAAAAGGTGAGCGAGAGGTCAGTGCAGCTGTTTTTCCCAAGCAGGATTTAGCATTTTAAGCCACCTTGAACAAACAAGCCTGAGGCATGGTTTCACTCCAGCTGGAGGATGGGCTGAGTGGTTGTCATGCAATCACACAGAAATTAAGAGCTATGGGGGTGACTGCCTCCCATGTATGGAAAGGGGAAAGGGCAGGGGCTCCACCTCTAGGTTCCAGAGCCCCTGGCCTACACATTTCCTTGTGGCCTTAACACCAGCATGCAGGAGGCCAAGGGGCCAAAGAACAGGAGACTGGGAGAGTCAAATCATGCACCCATCTGTGAAACTGAAAAGAAATCAAGCTAGTGGTGTGTTCTGTAGACTTGCAATGTGAGTCTCGAGGTGCATGGCTGTGGGGCACCACAGGAAAATGCTTATCCTCGTAGAACTCTCAAAGCAAATAGTAATGTCAGTTAGAGTTACAGAATATTCTTGCCAAAGCCCTAATCCACCCTGATATTGTGTCCTCTGCCCCTACAGCAGGCCTGCAGCCATTCTTAATGGAAAAAATGCTCTCTGTCCCGACAAAAGATATCCAGTTTAACCAGCACCTGGAATAGATCACTCCATTTTGGAAGAGTATTAGTAGACATATGTGACCTTCCAGGGCCCTTGAAAGTCTCCAGTTCCCTCTGCAAGCCCAAGAAGGTACCTACATTCACCTGCTCTAGGCCCCCGTGTATGGAGGGCTCACTCAGGTTCCTCAGGCAGCAGGAAGGCATGGTGGATATGGCTATTTTTTCCCATTTGTCAAGTACAGCAGCTAGTGTGCACAGGAGTTATGAATAAGAGGCCAGCTTGTTATGAGATCTCCCACCCCAATAGCACAGAAGCAAAAAAGATCAGTTAGGCATGCCCAGGTCACTGTCAACTGAAGCTCAGACAGCCTCTGTCTTTGGTTACTGGAGTCTTGTGACCACTACAGATTTCAGCCAGCATGTACACACTTAACAGGTATATCCCAAGAACCATGAACTCCCCACTGCTTGCCATGCATAGCCCTGGTGCCCCCCTGTGGGCAGCTCAGCCCACTCTCCTTCACTAAAGCAAACATGGGACTGAATGAACCCAACAACCCACCATCTGAAATTAGGGGCAACAGCATGGAAGAACCTAGGTGCTTCACAGTGCCAACTTAGCCCATGGGCTCTACCATGCATACCTGCTAAGGCTGAGATCACTCAAGTCTGCTGTGAGGCCAGTAAAGGGGTTTTTCAGTATTTATTAGACAGAATAAAATGGAAGTCTAGTGAAGCAGATTTCTGGGATCCCTTATGATATATAAAACGAAGTGAGAATTCCAACCCAAACCAGACACACAAAAGCAAGAGGATCCCTCTATCAAGGGTCCAGTGGTCAGTCAGATAACACACTAGCAGATATTAAAGGGCTCAGTTCTATACTGCGAATGTGGACTCTGGACTCATCTACTTCAGAAACTGGCAGCTGAGCTTTCTACGAAACCAGTCCAGTCACCTCCTGACTACCCCAGCACCCAGCTTTCATAGCTGGCTTTGGCTTCTGGGTCAAATGTTACTTGGCTAAGAATCCACTGGAAAGCTGCCTGGAACCATCAGAGCAGCACCAACTGACCCCCAGTTTCTAAAGCCATAGGCCTTAGTACACAACAGCCTAACCACTGGTACATGGAAGATAATTTAAAAAAAAATCATAAATCTTGTATGCCAGTAGAACTGGCATAGTAG
The DNA here is from genome assembly GCA_004027025.1 of Myocastor coypus. Taxonomy (NCBI): domain Eukaryota; kingdom Metazoa; phylum Chordata; class Mammalia; order Rodentia; family Myocastoridae; genus Myocastor; species Myocastor coypus. The sequence goes on along the minus strand of PVJA010033225.1, from coordinate 4,024 downwards.
CACATGCCTCTAATCACAGCTACTGGGGTGGCGGATGCAAGAGGACCACAAGTTTTGTTTTTTGGGCTTTTTTTTTTTTTTTTTTTTTTGCCAAGATGTGTTTTATTTTCAAAACTATGGAATACTTCACGAATTTAAATGTCATCCTTGCTCAGGAGCCACGCTAATCTCTGTATCATTCTAATTTTAGTATATGTGCTGCTAAAGTAAGCACAAGGATCACAAGTTTGAGCTCAGCCTGCACAACTCATTGAGGTCCTGACTTAACATTTAACAACATGTATACAAAAGGGGCTAGGAGCATAACTCAGTGGTAGTGACTCTAGATTTAATCCTCCAGTACCTGAAAGGGGTGAGGGGACAATATAAGGTTAATATCCTTTATTCAAACACAGAGGTCAAAAAAGTTTGGGATTTTCTATTATTTGAATTTGGGACTGTTTGCCTATACTCTGTCCAGGGGAGAGGATCTAGTGTGAACATGGAATTTACTTATACCTTATACACACAGCCTAAAGGCATTTCATACAATATTTTTAGTGCACCTGTGTGTATTTTGTTGTTTTGCAGTGCTGGAGATTGAACCTTGGGCCTGCCTACTGAGCTACATCCCCAGCCTTTTGGTTTATTCATCTATTTTTAAATTGCCTAGGCTGGGCTTAAGCTTGAATCGACCTACCTCAGCCTCCTGGAGTGTTGAGATTCACAGGTGTGTGTCATGACACCCAACTCACATCTGTTCTGAATGTGACCTGTCACATAAGATTTATGTGCAATTTCCTACTCTTGGTATTATGTTAGTACTAAAAAAGTAGGAGCTGGGCATGGTAGCACACATCTGAAATCCCAGCACTCAGGAGACTGAGGCAGGAGAACTGTTGAGTGTTCAAGACCACCAAGGTAAAAGTGAGCTCAAGACCTGCTTAAACTGCATAGAGATCCTGTCTCAAAAAGACTAAATAAATAAATAAGATTGTTTCACTAAGTTGCCCAGGCTGACCTCAAGCCTGTGATCTTCCTGCCTTAGCCCCCAAATATCTAAGAGTATAAACCATTATTACAAGCCTACCTGCTACTATTTTTGTGATAAAATGCACATATAAAATGTGCCAACTTAATTTGAAACATACAACTTGGAAATATTAAATATATTTACACTACTGTATAACCAATCTTCAGAATCTTCATTTTACAAAATCAAAATTCTGTGTCAACTCTCAGATAATTCTAGCTCTTCGCAATCACCATTTTACTTTTCAGTCTCTATGAATTTGACTGTTCTTGGGGCTTAACGAGTAGAATCACTTTTTCCTTTTGTGACTGGCTATTTCACTTGGTATTGTCTCTTCAAGGTTTGGCCATAATCTACTACGCAACAGAATCTCCTTCCTTTTTAAAACTAAGGTTCCACGGTATGGCCACATCATTCTTTATGTATTCATCTGCCAATGGGAACCTGGGTTGTTTCCACTTTTGACTATTGTGCCACAAGTACAATACAATATTAGTGTATCACAAGTTCATTTTCAGATTGTTTGGATGTATACCCAGAAGTGAAATTGCTGCATTATATTTTTTAATTTTTTGAGGACTGCCATATAGTTTCCAGAGACTATACCAGTCACTCTACCTTCCCACCAACACTGCATAAGAGTTCCAATTTTTCTAAGTCCTCGCCAACTTTGTTTCTTCTTAACAACCATGCTAATAGGTATGAGATCTTCTTCACATGGTGGTGACCTTTTAAAATTTTTCTTCTTTTTCATTTCTTTCCTGAAGAAAGAGAAAGAGAAGAGAAAAAGGGAAAAATAGAATAGGAAAGCAAAGAGGAGAGAAAACAGAAAAGAAGTGCTTCTTTTATAATAGGAAAAATAATTGTAAAATTTTCATATATATATATTTCTTTTAGAACCAGGGATCGAACTCAGGACTTTGCACTTGCCAGGCAGGCACTTGTGCCCCTGAGCTAGCTCCCTGGCCCCCAAATTTTCTTATAAAGAAAAATCTCATTCAACAATTTCTATCTCTTGGGGTAAAAAGACCTGCACAACCAAGAAGAGCAGAAGGCAGCTATCTCTTGCCCTTGAAGTTCTCAATAACCATTTAGAAGGCCCAGGGGGGCCTGGCAGGATGGCTCAGTGGTCTAAAGCACCTGCTTGGGAAAGCTTAGGCGGCTTCAGGGACCGCAATTCGATCCCCGGCACCACATGCTGTGTTGAGCCGGCCATGAAAATGAGTGAATAAACAAACAAAGGTTCTGAAACAACAACAACAACAAAAAAGAAGGCCCAGGGACCAGGCCACCAGCCCTGTCTGTCTGGTAACAAGAGACACTCAAGGCAGAAGTGTGCTGGTCTCCTAGCCCTGTGATCCTACCAGAGAAGTGAAGACTCCCATTTCCTTGTTTCACTCAAACAAGCACTAACCATAGTATCCAATAAGCTTCCATTATTTATCTTGCTAGATCCAGAAAATCACTATCTATCCATAGTGACTTTAGGCCCACTTCCCACAGTGGGGCCCTGGGCATTGAGGCAGGATTTAAATGTGAACTTAGAAGTACAACACAAAGGAATGAATGACTAAAGTCCTTGAAGGTAAAGACTTCCTCACAGCATCCCTAGCAATGAGCCTGAACATTAACAGGCTTCCAAAAGATACTAGTGCAAGGGGAGAAGAAAAACAATGGCAATTAAAGAGAACTGGAGCTGGGCGTGGTGGCGCACGCCTGTAATCCCAGCACTTGGGAGGCTGAGGCAGGAGGATCGGTGTGAGTTTGAGACCAGCCTGGGTTACAAAAGTGAGCTCAAGGCCAGCCTGAACTGCATAGTGAGACCCTGTCTCAAAAAGACAAAAAAAAAAAAAAAAAAAAAAAAAAAAAAAAAAAAAAAAAAAAAAAAAAAAAAGAACTGGAGCCTGAAAAATGAAAAGTAGGTCTGCGTCAGGTTAACTTCACAAACGTGTTAACCTTAGGAGGTGCTGGACTGTACCTCCATCCCTTCTCCCAGATCCAGAAAACCCATTTTTTGGCTAACTAAGCACTGCTTCCTTAAGCTCCTAAAGGAGAAAGATTAAGCAGTAAAATCCTATGTTCTGATTTATTTATTTTTTATTTATTTTTTTAATAATTTTATTTATTCTTGTTCCAGAATCTTTATTTGCTTATTCACTCATTTTTATGGCCGGCTCAGCCCGTCCTGAGGGCAGGGCTGGTGCAGCATGTGGTGCCGGGGATCGAACTGCGGTCCCTGAAGCCACCCAAGCTTTCCCAAGCAGGTGCTTTAGACCACTGAGCCATCCCGCCAGGCCCCCTACGTTCTGATTTAAAGGACAGTGCAGACAGAACAGGAAGACAGCCCAAATAGTGAGCATGGTTCCAAGCATTTGAGGCTTTGAACTGTCTCAGAGATAACCACATACTGGAGTTCACTCTCTTCCCGTGTAACTGAGTAGTAACTGAGCAGCTGTTCTGCCTGGGGAATAAGAACAGAGTACCAAGTATAGTGTCAAGGAGCCAGGGTTTAAGTTCTCTCAGTCCAGGAGCAAAGCACCTTTCTACTTGGAGCCAGTTTTTTCATGTCAAGTGGGATAAAAGGCCCTGCTTCTCCCAAAGCACTGCAGGACAACAGGGCATGGGTCAGGTACACAAACTAAAGGGGACCCTATAGTAAACCACTATCTATAGTGTAAGACACTCGTGACTATTTAAATTTATTAAACCACTATCTATAGTGTAAGACACTCGTGACTATTTAAATTTATTATTTTCAGTTAACATTTAAAAAATGCAGCCCATCAGACACACTAGCCACACTTCAAGTACCCAATAATCACAAATGGCTGATAGCTGCCCTGATGCAGGTTCCTCAAAGCTTACTGGCTTTTCCCAAGAACCCTTTGCCCATAAAGCTGCTGCTGGCATTAGGACAGAACACACTGGCAACTGGGAGGTTCCTTTGTGCTTTTGCTCACTAGCCACTTCTAACCACTGCCCTTAGCTCCTTGTCTCAAAGAGGAAGATAAG
>PVJA010033224.1:0-23483 GCA_004027025.1 Myocastor coypus | reverse complement strand
GGCCCCTGCAATTCTTTTAAGTCTAATAAAACAATTTAATTTTTACATCTGAATTTAGAAGCCCAGTGGCAGGGGGCTGGCTTCTCCAGGGCGCAGGAGCAGGATGGGATCTCCTGACGTGGAGAGAGAGGTCATCCCAGAGACGCAGCTGCCACAAAGGCACAAGGAGTCCTGGGACCATGTGGGTGGCTTTGCTGGCCCGCGACTGATTCCCATCAGACCTAAGGAGCTCACTGTGGGTCCCAACCCCCAACCGGCAAGCGGAATTGGTAGGAACCAAATGAACATCCCACAGGGAGCAGAAGTGTTTCGCAAGTTAACTGTGAGTGTGGTCTACCAACGCTAGCCCTGACTTGGGGGCTGGTTCTTGTCACCTCCTGGCAGGATGGCGCCAGGGTGCCCCTCACCCAAATGGGGAGCATCCAGCCTCCCCTGGGCTGCAGGTGAGACTCCAAGGGGTTCAGTTCCCAGCTACTGCGATGTCTCCACCTTCCTAAGCTGTCACCCTACATCACCCCTGGGTTCCAAGGCAGGCGATAGTCCTCAGACCAGAGCCCTGAGGGGGCCAACACCACAGGGAACAGGCTGAGGGTGGTCATTGTCACAAGAGTTGGCAGCTACTGATGGGAAGACCCAGGGCCTCTGGAAAGCAAGAGAGACAACTGGCTAAGGCAGCTCTGCCCCAAGCCAGAGGGGAGGGAGGATAGAGAGGGCCAGGAGCAACTGCAGACCCCTGGGGGGAGGGGCCAGCTGCCAGGGTCCTTCTGGAGGGCGGGCCAGTGAGGACAGCTGATCCTCCAGGCTTTTCTATGCAGACCTTGCACACAGCTTTGCCTCATTCCTCTTACCGTTCGGGACCTTCTGGGAGAGGAAAAGCTCCGAGCAGTTCCTGGCCAGGGTGATTCCCACCCAGAAGTAAGGAGGACCTAAGGGGCTTCTAAATTAACATGTAAAAGTTAAATTGTTTTATTGGACTAAAAAGAACCACTGCAGAGACTTCCCAGGTCCAGCAGAATCTGTGTCTGGAGAAGGGCCCTGCCCCTGTCTGTCCTTTCCGTCAGCTAAGCAGGGGTGGAGGAGGGGATATGGGGGGGGGGGACCCTATGCTAAGTGACAAACGCCCGGGGCTTCAGACACCTCTGAGGAGGGCCAGCCAGGTGGCGGGGAAGAGGGAGGCAAGAAACCAAAACAGAGCACATCTTGCACCGAGCCAAGGAGGCTGCACGGAAAGAAAATCATTGCACACAGGCACGGTTCATCAGCTTACACTGCACGAAGGATCCCACTCCAGCCGACCCTGGCTGGTCATGAGCAGCGGGGACAAGTGTAGCCAGGGATGCAGACAGAATGCCAAGCGTGTCAGGAGAAGGGGTCCTAGCGGGCTTCCGGGAGGAGGCAGCCCCTTCCTAGGTCCCGGAAGGGCTCTGCGGCTGCAGAAGCACCGGGGACGCTCAGGTGGGACGGAAGGCGGGCGAGGCTGAGGGAAGGCGCGACGGCCAACAGGACCTGCAAGGACTTCCGCAGGCTTTGAGTTTTTAAAGGATTTCGGCCACAATGCATTATGCAGTGGCACCAGGAGCGTTGAGGGACACTGCTGGACGCACGCAGGCACATGCAGAAGCCCTGAGGGTCCCCGAGTGGAGACGGGAGCGGCGGTAGCCAGGTGGCCAACTCTGGATCCTGCACCGGCGGAGGCCCGGAAAGGGGCCTGCAGGAGAACTGCATCTGCGGACACGCCGAGGTCCCCACGGGCAGGCAGGTGGGGTCGCTCCCTCACGCGTCGCGGTATTGAGAGAGCCTCTCCAGCTGTTCGGACCCAGGCCCAGGGGCCCGCTCTCTAAGGAATGCTGGGGATCAGGCAGCCTTTTGAGGTCCAGTCCCTCCTTCCCGCTCTGCAGCCGCGGACACGCGGGGTCTGCTGCCCTCTAGTGGTCATCTTGGAACAACAGCACAGCTTTGCCGTAGGCCTCACCTGGTAGAATGAATGCCCTGATTTATAGCAAACCCTCTCCAAAACCGAAATCGCTGTAATTAGAGCGATTTCAATATTATCATCCAGGGGTGCTCTAAATTTAAAAAAAAATTATATATATATATATATATATATATATATATGGAAAATGTAGTGGGGGGGGATATAGCTCAGTGGTAGACCGGCTGCCTGTCATACTCAGAGCCCTGAATAGGTTCTCAAGTACCAAAGGGGGGTGGGGGGGAGAAGTGTTTATAAAATGGAATTAGTAGTAAGCGTGGTGGCACAGATCTGTGAACCAGCCCTCTGGGAGGCTGAGGCAGGAAGAGATCAAGTTTGAGCCAAGCCAGAACAATTTAGCAACTTCCTAACCAATCTCATGTAGCTTTCTGTGAAAGCCCTGAGTTCCAGTCTCAGTCCTGAGGGGAAAAAAACATTACAACAGTAGTCGAGTTATGATTTAGACCAGGCAGGACCCCCCCAAACTCATGTGTACTCAGAGGTGGGCTTTGGGAAGGTGACCGAATCACGGGGCTTAGAACAGACTTGCTACTAGCGGTAGGACCTGTTTAGAGTCAGGGCCTGCGGGTGGGGCCTGATCTAGCAGAGTCTCTCCCTGCCTGGCCCCTCCCTTCTCTCTCTGCTTCCGGCTTCTGCAGCTCTCCTCCACTGGGCCCCTCCACCAGGCTATTTCCGCTTTGGGGCCAGCAGACGATGCATGGACTCAGACCCCTGCTACTGCGAGCCCAAATACAGCACACTTCCTTCAGGTTCTGGGTGTCAGGTAGTCTCCCAATGAGAAAAAAACATTCTCTGCTGTCTGTAGTTTTGCTTTCCACCATTTTGGTTACCTAGAGTCCATCATAGCCTGAAAATATTAAATAAAAATTTCCAAAAATTGGGGTTGAGGAGATAGTTCTGCAGTCTCAGCACTTGTCTGGCAAGCACAAGGACTTGGGTTCAATCCCTAGTACCACGTGTTGTGCTGGACCTGTGTTCCTGGGAGTACCATACAGGCCACTGAAACCGGGCTTGGTTGCACACTCCTGTAATCCCAGCACTGGGGAGGTTGAGACAGGAGGATAGCTAATATAAGTCTGAGCTGCATAGTTAGACCCTATATCAAATAAACAAATAAAAGATTTTTTAAATTTTTAAAAATGAAATTTCCAGAAATAAATAGCTCATAAACGTTTAACCGAACACTGTTCTGCATAACACGATGACATCTTGATCCACTGAGATGATGAGCCATCCACATAAGCAGAGTATCTATGCAGTATGAGCTACCCTCCCACAGTTAACCACCTTCACAGTCGCCTTTGATAGACTGATGGGCACAGGAAAGCACTCAGTGCTGCAGATTGAATCCAGTGTCAGGCAAGCATTCTTCCGCTGAACTACATCCCTAGCCCTTTTTCTTTTTATTTGGAGACAAGATCTTGCTAAATTGTCCAGATTGATCTCAAACTTGGAATCCTCTTGCTTCAGCCTCCAGAGTAACTGGGGATCATGTGCATCACAAATAACTCTTATTTTCCTTGGCAGTGGCCCCAGGCTGCCAAGGCCTTATCAGGCGGAGGATAGAAGGACAGATCCACTCTGCAGGACAAAACTACAGGCTTGGTGGGAAGATACAGGTAGATCCAGGACTCTAAGATTCTCTAGACTCAACTTTGGAACGTTCAGTTCCCAAAAATCCCACGAGGGGGCAGTGCTGCTCCAGTTGGGAAGACTTGCGCCCAATTGGTTTCAAACTTCCCGGACCCTGCCGCTCGCGCTCCCCTCAGTGTGCCCCGCCGCCGTGAACTGGCAGTTCCCAGTGCCTCTGCTCCGAGCGAGCTGCGTTCCGGCACAGCGTGGCTCACAGATGTCCCAGCTGGCTTTGGCCTGAGGATGTAAGGCAGGATGCCGACTCCTGATGTCCAGCAGCAACTTCCTCATTTGGATAAGGCAGCCGAGGCACGAGGGAGCAGGAAGGTGGCCAAGGCTAGGAAACAGGGTCCTGGGCAAGTGGGAGGTGTCCCAGTGTCCCGATGTCAGCCCACAAATGGGCGTAAGCTCTGATGGTCTCCCAGGTCCGAGGGCGGGGCTGGTGAGGCCGGGACATTCCCGGAGGGGCGGGGTTTCGAGGGTCTGCGGTGCGGGCTGCCTGGCCCGTCAGTCACGCGCGTGCGCGTTGTTGGACACCACCCACCTCTGTGTGGCTTCGGCGCAGAGCAATCAAGGGCTCCGGTTCATTTATGAAAGAGCGGCCGCAGGCAGCAGCTGTCCAGCTCCCTGACGGGCCACTTGCCGACCCAGCCCAGGCTGCTCGCGGCTAAGGACTGTGTGCAGCCAGAAGCAGCTGGTGGTGCTGGATCTGCAGAATCAGCTTCCCCCAGCGGGAGAAGACAGACGTTTGACCTTTGGAAGTAGCCAGAAAGCAAGCGCTGCATCACCTTGCCAAGCTACCTGTAAAATAAGGCATCCACGTCACAAGGCTTTCTGGGGCTGCCCCGGAGGTGCGTGGTACAGTTACAGCCTCAGCCGCAGTTGAAGGGCTGAGCTACCCGTTTCCTTCTTATCTAAGTCCTTGGGACGGATCCCTCGGTAGAGGAAGTGATGTCCCCCGAGGCCTGGTCCCTCCCAGCAGCCACCAGTACCTCTAAGATCTGCCCACAGGGGCCTGGACACCAGACCCCCTTCTCTCAGCGCTGTTTCAGAACCTGTTTGCTTTACTTTTTCCATTTCATTGTAGGCTGACAATTCATTGTAGGCCATGACGATTAAACGGCATGCAAATTACATTATTGGATTCAACAGACAGGAACTTCCTGACATCTGGTTAATATTTCTGAGCTGGATGAGTGTGGTAGTGGACACCTATAATCCCAGTGCTCAGGGAACCAGATGCAGGAGGACTGTAAATTCGAGTCCATCTTCTGACACTCACTAACTTAGCAAGATCCCCATCTCAAAATTAGAAAAACAAAACACGAAAAGGCCCGAGGCTCAGCTCAGTGAGAAGCCCTGGGTTTAGCCCCCAGTACCACACATAAGCACAATGCTTCTGAATGCCTAGTCCCTTTTCTCACCTTGTAGTGGACATGCAGGGAGCAGCCAGCAGACCTGAGGCTGAGTAGAGCTTGGCAAAGCCCAAGGTGAGGCCTTAGGTCCAGCCCAGAGGTCCCTGCTGCAAGGAAAAGGCGCAGGAAGACTCTGGGGAGCCTGAGGTGGAAGTCGGCGTGGCAGGAGGTGCTGTGACTGGGCTGCCTGGGCTCTCACAGTGACTCGCCCTCCTCCCCACAAGGCAGACACAGCCCCTGGGCCCTGCAGGAGCCCTGATCTGCCACTTGTGCCCCATTGGCTGAGAAGGATAAGCCCGGATCTATGTGCTGCCCAGGGGTCGGCAGCTCCAGGAGCAGGTCTGTCACTTTGGCTAGGCTACGGAGGCCCAGCTGAGTCAGATTTTGGCTCCTCCCACCCTTCCGTCCTTGGAGGTGGACCCCAGCTCTAGAGCCAGATTCCTGGAAATAAAGTGACCCCTGGCGATAGAAGGAAATGAGCCCACGGGCTCCTGTGGTTTCTTTAGGACACCCTGAAGGACAGCTTCCACAGGCTTCTGGAAATAGCAGACCTCGGGGTACCCATTCAGGCCCCTGGATTTTGGTCCTAGGATAGGCCTGGCAAGCCAAGAGGATTTACCTCCACATCCTGTGAGGACTCTACCCGCCCAACCCGCACGGCTGGAGCACAGAGCCTGGACCTGAGACTGGGCCCTCTAACCTGTGAGTTTCTTTTTGGAGAAGGCCTCCACAAGGTGGCTGGCTCTCCCCATGACGGCCAGACTTTCAATGAAGAGCAAATCAGAATCAGCTCCTGGGTAACGTCACCCTGAAGGTCTGGGCCCAGCCTTACTCATCCTTGACACTCCCATGGTGCCTTGGGGGCGGGGGTTTGGGGACTCAAAAGAGAATCCAGTGGGCACAGCGGCTTGCCGAGGGGACTTTGCAGCTGTCTCCTTAGAACGGGCCTGAGATGGGAGGTTGTGATCTGTTCCCAAAGAGCGTCCTTTGCCTGTCTACATGGAGCATCTGAAATGCATGGCCTCCCTGGTATTTGTTCTTTGCCAATAAGAGTGGTAGCATTTTCGAGGTTTGCTGGAAGCTGGGTGACATTTGCAGGTCTTGGAGGTGAGAATTAGTTGATTTATACCTAAGTCTGGTCATCTGTTCAGGCTGTTCTGAGTTTTAGTCTATATATAGAGAGACTAATATATATATATTAGAGAAAAGGCTTAAAAATTACACTAGTGCTGCAGAAATGTTTCCTGGAAATAGGCTTTTTCGATTTCTGCTCATAGCATATTCACTGCTAATGTTATTCGCAATGTTCTTTTCTTGGAAACAGATTAGTGAGATTATTTGTGAGATTTAGCCAAAGAAGCTTGCTGGGAAAACAGGCGGGGAATGAAAACGCAGGCTTACAGGACAAAGATGAAAGCAGCGCATCCTGCCGGGCCTGGCTGGAGTCCCCCAGGAGCGTTCACCTCAGTCAGTGTCGATCTTCCTGGGCTTCAGTTGGCCCACCGGTCAGACAGACACGGTAACAATGCCACCATGCAGAGCTCATGCGGCGGTTAAGTCAAGAACGCGAAAAGATGCTCAGAAGCTTCTAGAGCAGTAACCTAACCACAGGGAAGAAGGACAGACCCAGGACTGTGGCTGCCGGGTCCTGCAGGAAGCGGAAGGGACCAGCAGCAGCAGCAAAACGGGGCTTGTGCACTTCCGATGATAGCTTTTATGTGAGCTATGCTAAAAGAGATATTGGGTGAAAGATGAAAATTCCAGTTCAGAATAATTAAGCTGAAGATGGCACTGTAATTAATAATGTATTATGTACATGAAAACTGCTGAGAGAAAACTTTAAATATTCTCACCAGAGCAGTCCTAAGTAGCTGAGGCAATAATGTATGTGTTAACCAGCTTGACATAGCCGGCTTACAGTGTATGCCTACATCAAAATAGGCTACACATCATGAATATATAGAATTTACGTCAGTTTCAAAATACTAGACAAGAATATAACAGAAATTTTAAAGTAGCTGTGCTATACTAAGATGGAATGCGTATACATACATAGTTCATCTATTTAAAGTGAGTGATTTGAGCTCAGGGACCAGGGTTCAATCCCGGGCACCATAAACTATACCAGTCCTGCCCCTGGGGTACACTGAGACTAGGATTAAGACTGGGCACGGTGGTGTGCTCCTATAATCCCAGCGCTTGGGGAGCTGAAAACAGGAGTCCAATCTGTGTAGTGAATCCCTCTACTAAATAGGTAAATAAATATATAGGTTAGGTCAGTGGTTCTCAACATTTCTAATGCCGTGATTCTGCAATACAGTTCTTCGTGTTGTGGTGACCCCAAACCAAAAAATAATTTTGGTGGCTACTTCAAATTACTAATTCCAATAAACAACATTTCACCATGGCATAGCTTGGGTTTGAGTATTTATTTTCCAATGGCTTTTGGTGACCCCTGTGTTTTGGCCGTTAGACCCCCACCAGGGTCGTGACTCACAGGTTGAGAACCACTGGGTTAGGTGAATGATTTGATGGTATTTAGTGTATTACAGATGCATGTGGCCATGGCCACGAAGTTGCAGCATATTCGCATGGCTTGAGGGCAGCCCACACGGCTTAGCTGTCATGCCCGTCCACTCATCTGCTTGCTGTTTTTCCCAATTTTCCTGTTCTGGACATTCTGGGCTAGTGGATGCTGCAGTGTGTGGACCCTGTGGCTGACTGCCCCTCTCAGCAGAGGGCTGTCAAGCTGCCTCCAGAGATGGTGCATACCTGTCCTACCTACCCTTCTGGCTGAACCCTGGCACTGCTACGTGGATCGCATTTGTGGGTCCACTTGTCAGTGGTGGGACATTCAAGTTACTTCCGCTTTTTGGCTGTCACTAATAGTGCTGCCCCGAGCAATTGGGTACAAGTTTTCATGTGGACATGTTTTCATTCCTCTGGATGTGTGTCGAGGTTCAGGATAGCTGGATTGCATGCCGACTGTTCTCTGAGAAAACCCCAAAGAGGCTGTACCATTTTACATCCCAATGGGAGTTCGAGTGTCTGCATGTACCCACAAGACTTGCTGTTGAGGGCCGGTCTGATAGCTCAGCAGACTAAAGCATCTGCTTAGGCAGAGCCCACCAGCCAGGATTCAAAGCCCAACGTGCCATGCTGCCCTGCCTCTGGGGCACGCTGAGACAGCGATTGAGACTGGGCTTGGTGGCACATGCCTGTAACCCAAGCACCAGGGAGGCTAAAAACAGGAGGATCACTACAAGTCCAGTCTACGTAGTGAGACCCTATAGACCCTGTCCTAAATATAGAAAGAAAAAAAAAAAAGAAAAGAAAAGACTTGCTAGTGGCCAAGCTTTGGGGGAGGGGGCAAGTTCTCACTCACATGCCCAGGCTGGCCTCTGAACCCCGGGCTCAAGCAATTCTGTCCCAGTCTCGTGAGTAGCCGAGAACACAGGACACAGCCACACACCCCGGCACTAGCCTTGTCTAACTTTTACTTTTAGACAGAGTCTCACGCTGTATTGCTCAGGCTTGTCTCAAAATCTCCAGGCTCCAACTGTCCTCCAGCCTCAGCCTTCCACATACTGATACACTAGGCCTGCCCGGCCGGGCCTCATTTTCACATGACAGTCATATTCTAGCCAGACAGCGGAGTTTGAAGTGGTGTCTCCTTGGGATTTTGGATTAGCCCAAGTAATGATACAGGGAAGAGGCTTACCATTTTAGGTGTTGAACATTGGGCCATGGGTGTTTGGCCTATTAATTCCCTTTATTTTTGGAGTCTTCATACATTGTTTTAGAATATTTTGCTTACTTGTTGCTGAGTGCCTATCACACGACAAGCCGTCAAAACCTGTTTCTGATACCTTCATAATAGAAGAGGAGGTGTGGGAGTGGACTCCAGGCTGAGTTCTGACAATGAGCTGCCCCCTGGCTGTTTTCTGGGAAGGCCAGGACAATCCTTACATCAGTTCCCAGCCCTAAATACCCCTTGGGAGCTGCCCTCCCAGGAGAGCTGTGTCACCGGGCTTCCCATTACTGTGTCAAAATACTTGAGCACAATCAGCCTAAAGGATGCAAGGTCTATTTGTGGTCACTGTTTTGGAAGTTTTAGTCCATAGCCAGCTGGTGCCATCACTTTACACCTCTGACGAGGCAAAATACTGTGGTTGAAGGGTGTGGTGAAGGGGGCCATTGCACCTCGGGCAACCAGGAAGCAGAGCACTACAGAAGGGACTGGGTGGGGACAAGATCAAGGTTGGGCGCGGGCCCTGCTCCGTCCAAGGAGCTGTCATGTCTGAGGCTCTCTTCCCTTCCCAGTATTGCTGACAAATTATGACTCCATGCACGGCTAACCCACTGAGGTGTACAGAGCTGCATCGAGTGGTTCATCTCCCAGAAGCCCCCTCTTTGCCCACGCCAGCCTCTTGGCTCACTTTGGATCCTAACCATGCAGAGAGCACAAGCATCACCTCCGCAGTGCTGGTAGCAGTGCTCCATAAGAACCGTCTTAAAACCAGTCATTGTTAGAAAGGGCTTTTAAATCCCCCAAGAGTGCATGCTGGCCATGTCATTGCCCTGTACTCGTGGGTCTCCGTGTCTTGCTTCATGCCACACACACTGGCCAGCAAGGCGGAGGGATAGAGCTGGATGGCCTTCAGCTGGCCTCATCCCCCAGGCCCACCTTCCTTCACAGTCCCATCAATGCCATGCCATGCAGCCGTGCCCCTGGAGGCTGAGTGTCCCCACTCCTGGTTGTCTTTGTTCTTCCCTCCTGCCTGACAGATTCTGTTGGATCTGGATCTCTGGGAGGCTGCTGCTGTTGGTCATTACCACATGATTCCTCTTCACAGACTGGATCCTTACACCCCCCCCCCCAAACGCACACGCAGAATTCCTCCACAGAGTGAGCTTCTGAAGAGAGGACCTTAGGGAAGTGGCTAGGGGGTGAGGGGGACCCCAGAGAGTTCCCTCTCTGCTCCCATCACTGAAGGACAGAGTGAGAAGGCACTGCCCATGGGCCAGAAATTGGGACCTTGTGAGACACCGAATCTACCAGTCCCTTGACTTTAGGCTTCCACACCTCCTTCTGTGTGATAAATATTTATGTTGTTTAAAATGCAGTCTGTGGAGTTAGGCCGCAGCAGCCGAAGCTGACTGAAATATGCTTCCTGTCTCACGTGTCCCATGGCACAGGTCCTCCCCAGATAAACGTTCATGTCATCCTCTAACAGCATTGCCACACCCTCCACTGGTAAGGAAATTGGGCCAGCCAAAAGCAAGGCGAGAGCATCTCTCTTGAGTCCTCAGGAGTATCCTGGGATGTAGCAGTGGCTGCCTTAGAGGAGGAGGGAACAGAAGCACCCACTGCTGACACAGAGCTCCGGCCACCCTTGGGGTTTTGTGGCCCCCACATTCCAGGCCGTGGAAATCTACCCTGTCTCATAAACAGTGGAGTCAAGGCCTGACAGCATGCTTTTTAAATTGCTTCTTGTTCCTTTTTGTTATCTTTATTTCGGAGGATACATGGAATGTTCTTGAACCACCAGCCAACTGCAGTGTGAAGACCTTCACCAGACTTTCACTGTCTCCTCGTTGGAGGTTCCTGAAGGGGAGGAGAGGGAGACATGGCCCAGGCATCACCAGAAATTGACATCCGCTAGGATGTCTGTCCGTGGTGGAGCCTCCTCTTCCCTTCCTCCTTCCAGGGGATTTCTCAGCATCCCAGTGAGGAGCACACTGCACCCCAGGCTCTGTGGGCACGCCTGGTAACAGCTCTTACCCTTCGCTTTTCCAGTCAAGCATAAGCTGACACTTTCATTCTGCGGCAACACATCGGTCAGCTCCAAGAAGGAGCGTGTCCTCTGTCATGTCCAGCCCTTCATTTAGTCACTCACAGCCATGACCACCTCCTGTAGGGACAGGCAGGACACCCGGCTTTGAAGCCGTTAACAGCCATGCTAATTCCTGCTCCCAAATGCAGATGCTTCGTCTGCTTTGGTGGAGGGAATCAAGCGCAGCTGTGTGGGTGCAGCTGGCCTAAATGCCTCCACTGTAGAGGCAGCTCGCAACCTTCCACCCACGAGAAGCTCTTGAGCGGGAAAGCCAGATGTTCTTGGGGACAGATGTGCCAGGTGATAAGAAGCTTGTTTTCAAAATGGGGAGATAGCCGTCAGTCTAAGTGCCTGCCTGACAAGTGCAAGGACCCAGGTTTGATTCCTAGTACCCCACGCCATACCAGCTCCAGAACCCCGGGCACGCTGAGCTGGCCACCAAAACCAGGTATGGTGGTGCACACCTGTAATCCCAGCATGGAGGAGGCCAGGACAGGGGCATCACTACAAGTCTGAGCTGCATAGCGAGACCCTCTACCAAATAAGTATTTCTAAATTTTTTGTGTGAGTATGAGTGGAAGGTCTCACTATGCAGTTCTGACTCAGTGATCCTCCTGTTTCCTGCCTCCCAAGTGCTGGGATAACAGGTGTGCACCACCATGCCTGGACTCTCCATCGCCGGCTCAGTGTGCCCCAGAGCAAGGGCTCTTTTTTTTTTTTTTTAAGTTCAGTTTCCAGCTTTGGTCTACATATTCTTCTGATGAATTAGTTGCTGGAGCTGCAGAGAACA
The DNA here is from genome assembly GCA_004027025.1 of Myocastor coypus. Classification (NCBI taxonomy): domain Eukaryota; kingdom Metazoa; phylum Chordata; class Mammalia; order Rodentia; family Myocastoridae; genus Myocastor; species Myocastor coypus. The sequence goes on along the minus strand of PVJA010033224.1, from coordinate 11,816 downwards.
CACAAGTTCACATCACTGGGGCTCCCCAGCCCTTCCTGCAGAAACCCCTCCCTGTCACCCTCAGGGTTGTAGTCCCTTGAAAGTATGCAACCATCTTCACCTATGCATTATCAAGTCTCCTTTGATAATACGAAGTCCTTCTTTCTGCACAGATTGGGCCCTGCATAGGCAAAGCATTGCTTAGTTCCCAATGCCCACGGCCCACACAGACAGACTTTGAAAAGCCTTTGCACTCCTCTCCCTGACCCACTCAGGGATCGAATGCCTGGCACCGGCCTGAGCAAGGGATACACAGAGCATGGCGTTTTCCAAGCAACTTGGACGAGCTGCAGCCACCTGCAGACCCAGGAGCCAGCTTCCAAGTGTCCATGCGCTGAGGTTGTCACCTCTTTCATGGCCAGACTGTGCCTTCACATTAAAGGCCAATGCCCCCAGCTGTGGCCCATGCTTTGTCAGATTCCTGACCAGAATGAGCTGGTTCTTTTCTCTCTCTGAGGCTCTCCGCAGTGCAGCATGAGCATGAGGAACAAGAAAATCCCCTGGAATTTCTTTTCCAGATGCTTATGCACTACCCAACCTCATCTTATCATAGATGTTTGGTCTGAAGCGAGCGCCTCACTCACAGGATGCCTCTCAGTAGACAGAGAATGAAACGGCCGCCCAGGGAGGGAAGAGCGCAACTCAAGGTTAAACACGAGTCACGTGGGAGTTTTAGCCGAGAGCCAAGCTCCCACTTCCGGGCTTTTCTCCCACCCCAGGCTGCAGCCTCTGGGAGCAGGGCTGTAGCTTAGGTCCCCGCCGCTTTCTCCCCCTCCATCCTCCTGCCATTTCACAGCTTGTCTGCAGACTCAGTTTCTGTGTATTTCATTCGGTCTTCTTCGGATTTGGCTTCAGCCTGAGGTCCCCAGGTATTCCTTAGGCAAACTGACCGAAACAGCCTGCTGCCCCAACTTTGGAAAACGTCCAGCATTTTCTTGGGAGACATGCTTCGCCCTGGGGATTGAATTAAATCAACACGAGAGAAGCTGTCCTGCATCTTTTATGGCTGCAGCCAAGTCGGCCTAACCACTAGAGGTTGAGCAATCTCATTCCACCCTTGTGACATCCCTCTAAGATAAAAGGTCAGTTTGGCCTTCTGCGAATTTTTCACTTGGCATCTAGCCCAGAATACTTTGAAGCTCAAATTTCACCTGCTTTTCTTATGATTCTTTCCCTTGCAAATCCCACCATAATTTGACTAATCTCCCCACTTTTTGTTCTCTTTTTTTATATATATATAAAACATAAGATTATCACTCAATAGCACAATAATGCATGCCCAGTGTAGAGCATTACAGCATATTAAGAAATGCATGTTTGCTCTCTGCCTCTGGTTCCTGACACATAGCTCCTAAGTTCCTTGTAATTTTTTGAGTGATTGAGTGGTAGTTAATCTTTCGCTCTAGTAGCTGCTATTCTTAGGCCCTAGTTTTAGGCACAAAAAGATTCCAAGACCCTCCAGAGTGATGGCTGTGGGATGACTGGCTCTCGTGCCTCTTCAGCCTAGAGGTGGAGGCTGGAGGCTGCTTTAGTTAGTCAGCACAGGCCAGGAATCCAATCCATCGTCCTACATAATGAAGCCTCCAGAAAACTGTATGATGAGTTTCAGAGAACTCTAGTGTGATGGGCGCACCAAAGTGCTGGCATGTCCTTGCACCCCAAGAAGACTTTACTCACCTCTTCCATTTACCTATTTCTGAGCTGAGTCCCTTATAATAATTACTACAGGTTGAGTATCCATATTCCAAAAAAAATTTCAAAATCCAAAATGCTCTGGAGCCCGAAGCTTCTGGAATGCCAACAGGATGCTGCAAATAGAAAATTCTACACCATGAAAATTTTCATTCATACACAAAAGTGTATGCAATATTGTATAAAATTACACTATTGTATAGAATTATATAGTATTGCATAACATTACCTTCAGGCTACATGTATAAAGTATATACATAAACATATTTCATTTTTAAACTCAGTCCCATTTCCAAGACATCTCATGATATATGTGAAAATACTGTAGTCCAAAATCCGAAAACAAGATTTGAAATCTGGTGCACTTCTGGTTATAAGTGTGTCATTATCCAAGGATCATTTGGCAAAATGACTCTGAATCTGTAACAGCAGCTTCAGTGTCCCCTGGGTTTTGTGAACCATTATAGCAAATTATTAACCCTGTAGCAGGGGAGCATTGCTTATAGCTAGTTAGTCCCGTGGTTAGTTAGCTAGTTGGTGGCCAACACGGGCAGAAGTGGAGGCATCCTGGGAAGTCACCACTCATGAGTGATGTCTGAATTGGGGTCCAACCTTGTAGAAATGATCCGTTCCACTTACGGGGCACAACCCACCTTCAGGTAAATAGTGTCAGAATTAAACTGAGTTATAGGATGCCTGGCAGATATCTGCATAGGACTGGTACAGAAAATTTACCTATTTGATGTCAAAAGAGTTAGGTGAATACAGGGGATTTTAAAAATTTTTTAGGCAGACTAAAATCATAAAGAAAGTATCAATCCCATTTAAGGTCACCATGCAACAAACCCTGAACTGACGGACTCACGCCTGCCTTCTGCACACAAGAGCATGTTGTAGGTAGCATCGCCTCCAGCGTCACTTCCTGTCGTCTCACTGCATCCCATCACATGGAGACAAGAGCATTTTCCGGTGTCTGTGTCCCACAGAAACAGACTCGGGCATGATGGTTGCTTTTGCTGTTAAGATACAGGCTCACAAAACAGAGACGGTCATGATCCTAAGTGTTTTAGTTACTTTTCTCTCATTGCTGGGACAAATACCCGAGACACAAGCTTAAGGGAGGAAAGGTTTAGTTAGCTCACGGTTACTGGAGGTCTCATAGCTTAAAGCAGCCTGAATTACATAGCAAGACCTCAAGACTACACCTCCGTGTCCAGGATGATTCCTTCCGTACCTGAGAGAGAACACCACCTCAGGAAGGGGAGGAACCCTCTGACCACATGTGAGGTCAGTTTTAATGGTTCGTCCTTCTGTTGGCCAAGTCCCCTCAAGCCCCGCCCTGCTACTTTGGCCCCACCCCTCAAGCCATGCGCTTACAGCCCCATGAATTACATGAGGCTTTGGCGGAACAACTAGATGCAAACCATAACATTAAGCTTCCTCTCTTAATATTGTTCCAGTAGAGGGCGCAGAAGTAAACTGAGAAATCTACTTGCTAGTTGGAGACCATTCATTCTGACTAGAACACTGCACACGTTTCATCAGATGACCACTACACACAGCAGGTCCAGAAAGTGCCTTGGAAGCCCAAATGGCATCTTTAGTGAAGGAGGTCTTACACTGGGATTGTTTAGCTTAACCTCTGGGATCAGGGAATTCAGAACTGAGACTGGTACACCGAACAGTGGCTGGGCTGTGGATTCTTCCTAGGACAAGGTTGTCAAGTAAGAGGCTACTCCTTGTTGGCTCCTAAGCAAGAGGTTCTCAAGAGTGGTTCGTGCGGCACACGAGGGGAGCCAGAGTGTCTTCCTTTCCTCTTGCAAGACGACCTTCCAAGCGCTGTATATGCAGCCTTTGCTCCACCAGGACTCGATTTGTTCAATCCAGTTTGTTCCTCCTCTGGCGCTCTGCAGCATCTTTCCCATGTCTTCACCCCTGTGTTTTAAGCTCTGAGCACAGCGCGCCTAGGCTGGAAGAAGTCCTGGGGCAGGGAATCTTGCCAGGCATCTTCTGGTTTACATGAAACTAAAATACAGGGGCCAGCCAAATAGCTCAGCAGATTAAAGCACCTGCAAGCAGGTTCAGGGGCCAGGGGTTTGATGCCTGGGTCTACCTTGCCAGTCTGACCCCCCCGGACACACTGAGACAGCAATTGAGACTGGGTGTGGTGGTGTGCACCTGTAATCCCAGCTGTTGGGAGGCTGTAAACAGGTGGATCACTATGAGTCTGATCTAGTAGTGAGACCTTGAACACCTTGGAGATCCTCCCCCTCCCTCCCAAGAAAACCTAAAATACAAAATCGAAAGTAGGCAATGCTACATTTTATGGAAGAATACCCAAACAGCAGTGAGATGTAAAACCAAAAAATAAATAAATAAATAAATAAATAAATAAATAAATAAACAAAAGCAAGGGAAGAGATTGTTTACCTCAGAAGGAAAAGATAGAGAAACAAATTACACAGGTCAGAGCTCATTTGTATAAGGGAATTTAGGCTAAATGATGTAATAGTTACACTGGAGACCACAGTTCCCAGTAGAAGGTTGACCATAATGTCACTGTAACAAAGTTACATGGTCCCCTTGAATTAAGATGGAGACTTCTGAGTCCCAGCCTAGGGTTTAAGGGAGAAGTCTCTTTGAAGAGTTTGTGAAATCATTCCTACTTTCTTGTTTGTTTTTCCTGCATTTAAAAATAGAAACAAGAAAAGTATGAACTTTCTTAGCCTGAAACTAAGCCCTGAGAGCCCAGTTATTTTGGAACACAAGACATAAACAGAGCTTGTAGGGGCACCAGAGAGGAATCTCACACGGGCCTGCCCATCGGAGCCTCCACCAAGGCGAAGGTGGAAGCAGGAAGTTTGGCATCAGCCACCCAACTTGCTTCTACCCTACTGAGCATCTGTCCAGCAAACTCAGAGAAAGTTCTTGACGATCATCTGTACCTATACACATACATATATATGATAACATTTTTGAGAAAACGAGATGGAGCCCTCCTAAAATAGGAAATAAATTGTGATTTACTTATTTATTTATTTTTACAAAAAGCACAGAATAGTCATGGCCAACAGCCATATATACTCAGTGCATCAATCAGCTTTTGTTTACTGTAGCAGGTATGAGATGAACTACTAGAGGAAAGATTTATTTTATCTCACAGTTTTGGAGTTTTCGGTCCATGGTCAGCTATCTCCACTGCTTTCAGCCTGTAGTGAAAAGAAACATCATGGCAGAGAAAGCTGCCCGCCACAGGGCATCAGAGTGGCAGATAGCAAGAGTCAAAGAAGAGGCCCGGCAGTGGATATGCACCCAAGGCCATGCCACCGTGATCCCCTCATTTCAAGTAGGCTGCATCACCACCATTTCCATCACTTCTGCAGTGGATTTCTAATAGGTGGTCCTAATCGCTGACCACCTATTAGAAATCCACTACAGGAGTGAATTAAACTAGTGTGATGCTGAGTGGGGGGGGGGGCACCTGAGCACTGTTGTCAGCATCAGGCCAGAACGCTGCTGGGGATGCTGTTTAGAGAAGCCGTTGCAGCTGTGGGAAGCTTCTAGTTCTCTTGGGCCGCTCTACTGGAGGACCTCCTCATGCTGGCTTTCCTGATGAACTTTGGAGAAGCTTGGGTCGTCAACTTGAGCATCCATTCATGGTTCTGGAGGCACTGCTTAGCCGCATAAAGCTTGTCACATTGGTTTTCCTGAGAGGAACTTGGCTTTCCTCATCACTGGAGGAGCTCGGGGCCTCACTGTTACTGAGGATGATTGTGGTTCTTTTGGGGGAGCTGTGGTGCTTCCCTTGAGCGTTGCGTCCTAGCTCCAGTTCAGATCCCTCAGCTTGCTAGCACAGTTCCTTTATCCCACTGACATAGACTTCCTAGCTTCCACCATTGATGTTTGGGCCTTTCCAGCACAGATCCGTGAAGCAGGCCTGCATGAGACTGTGTCGTGGGCTCTAGGTCTCCAGGTGGGAGGCGTTGTTATGAGCTGGGTCCTTTGTTGGATTCATTAATATTTAGTGTGTAGGGGATTTCCTGTACTTATACTATGTAACTCTTGGTGATTCATTATACAATACCATTATAAAACATATCCTGTACTATATTGTTCACCTTGCAAAAACCCCAAACTATGACAACCTCCCAACAATGCCACAATAATATGACCTCACCAATAGATTAATCTTCTGGGGAAATTAGAGCCCTTGTGATCCATGCGCTTCTGAAACCCATGAGACTTTTGAAAGCCCCACCTCTACACACGAGACTTTTGAAATCACAGTGCTAAGGGTCAACAACTTCACACCCTCTGCAAAGCCTGCAAAGGGCGCACACTTACAAACCAAGTGGGGCAGAGCAGGGTGGAGAACTCCAATGGCAGTATGCCCCGTCCCCACCCCAGGTCCCACGCTGACCAGACCATTTGGAAATGAGTGGTGATGCTTCAGAGTGTCATGTTCATGTCCCCTGAGTTAATGAGCTCCTTTTTTCTCCAGATTCAGTGAGCTACTATTCAAGTACTTTTTGATGGTGCTACAAGCTATTGTCTTTAAACCAACTTGGGTTCTGGGTAAGTTTCCTTTAAAATGATTGCTTTATGGAGAAGAGGCCTTTTCTCAAGCCTAAGAAGATACCTACACATGAGTGAATACTAATAAGCAACTGTCTTGAAGATCCAGGACCCTTCTGATTCCTGGGAATTCTACATAGACACATAACTGATGGAGAGACCCAAAGCAGAGGTGATACTTGACTCTTTCCACTTATATCAGAACGGCAAAGTTTGGGTGGAGGAGTCTAATTATAATATGACCTGAGCATTTTCCCTCTTTTTTCACGAGGGCAATACTAGAACAAGTGAAAACTGATGGGAGATAAAATGTCTTGCACCTGGGCACAAATCGCGACATTGCCCCCAAGTCACGGTCATCACTGTGTTCATTGCCATCACATGTTTGGAAGGGAAAACTCTAGTTTTACTTAGAAACAGCTTTGATAAAAATAAGTAGATTTATGACAATTGGTCCTGTCATCTCCAGGAAATAGCCATGTTGGTTTAATCATATGGTGAATCCACCATGCACTCCATTTTTGCTTGAAAGACTGATCAACAAACTTCCATTTTTCAGCTTGGACTATCTGGCAGCATTTTCCCAAAAAACGAACAAAGTGAGTCTGACACTGGGAGCAAAACAGCTAACGACATTGGTTGTCAGCAATAAAATTTGGGTTTTCAACCAGCCATAGAATTTTAGAAAACTTGCATATACCATTATACACCTAAGAGCATCTTAATACTTTAAAGATTGCCTGGGAGAATGTTGGTGAAATTATCAAGTGTGAATTTTTGAAGTTGATGAAGAATAGGTCTGTATTTGGGAGGTTTGGCTAAGCTAAGTGTACAGGTGAACCAGTATTGTCCAAGTGGTGAATATTCAATATTGCAAAATCATGCACATGTAATTCATTCACAGTCCAAAAGAAACTAATAGATTTTAATGGGTGAAAGGAGGAAATCATTACCAGTACGTTCTTGTAAAAGATTACACATTGCAACAGACATTTAAATTCACTGTCATTTGCCAGGTTTTGATGTGCATCAGAGAGTGTCCATGGATATCTAAAAGGTTGTTAAAATACTTCTAACTCTGAATCTCAGGGCTTGTCAGCTTGTCAACCTGTAAAACCTGGAACTTGCCACGTTTTAATAAGAAAAAGCTATTTCAACTCCAGGCACCTGAGCTGACTTCGTGGCCTGTCCTGCAGAGGGCAGGCTCTCCACTTTCTCGTGGTTACTGTCTTGTATTTTTCTGCATTTTAAGTGCTAATCATGGATCACAAAAAGTGTGAAGTTATATCATTAAGCCTAAAAGGCTTTTATTAACCCAATAAAAGACTAATATTAAGCTTGGGAGAGATAGCTCAGTAGAATAAGTGCTTGCCTGGCAAGCACAAGGTCCTGAGTTCAATCCCCAGTACCGAAAAGAAAAACACACACACACACACACACACACACACACACACACACACACACACAAAACAACTAATATTAGCCCAATAAAATTTGAAAATTCAGGGAAACTTTCTTGAAATATCTCTAATTGTGTTATTTCTCATAGGAAACATCTACTTGGTGTTCCTCCATTTCAGGTCACAACGAGTTCCTGGATCAATTAAAGATGAGTATGAGGTAGGGTTGTATATCTCTCTATATGATTAGATTTCCTCCAAACAAAATAGCTGATACTGACAGATTAGATTACAGGAGGTGTTGGAACCCAGCTATCTTTTCGAGCAAGGCTTTAGCTCTCAAAAATGCAAAGGAGCAACACCCTTTGCCCTAGCTTATCTTTTTCAAGAAGTAGTTACATTTCATTAAAATAGGTAACTTGAACCCTAAGCGGTGGTTTATATTCCCAGCTATTTAAAAGACTGAGAGGACTGCAAGTTTAAGGGCACGTAGGCAGCTTGGTGAGACCCTGTCTCAAAGCAAAATTAAGTAGGGTTGGGGAGGTCCATAGCTCAGTGATAGAGACCCTGCAGGCCTGTGTGAGCCCCTGAGGTCCATCTTCAGTGCCCGAGAGAAAGTCATTCACAATAATATGTAATGGGGCTATTATTTTCAAACAAATAAAAATAATTTGGGGAACAAAGTGCTCAGTTTTAATTCTTACTGCCGTAAGTGTCAATAGATACGGTCTGCGTAAGCAAAGGTTCTTTAGAAGCACAAAGAAATTTTTCGAATCTTGTATGCTGTATGTATGTATTAGGTACAGGGTCTCGCTACACAGCCCAGACTTGTAGCGATTCTCCCGTGTTAGCCTCCTCAATGCTGGGATTGCAGGTGTGTGCCACTGTGCCAGATTCTGGGGTAGGCTCTGAGGCCAGCATAGCATGCAGTCCTAGAGATCGAACCCTGGTCCTTGTGCTGGCCAGACAGACTCTTAGACCACAGAGCTATCTCCCCAGCCCACTTCCATCATTTTTAAGAGTACAAAGCATTCTGAGCCCAGAAGCCTTGAGCTCCTCTGATTTATAGCCATGAAGAAACTTAAATGCAATCAATCTTTTTAAGACCCCTGAAGAAGTGATGAACCGGCTTGAATGTAGCTGTGGGCTTTGGTGATCATTATTATTGTGTCTAAGTGAGCTCAGCAATTGCAAATGAATGGTGCTGGCAGGGATCATTAATAATGGGAAGCTGTACATGTTTGGGAGCAAAGCGTATGGTGGGAAGTCTTTGGGCATCCTCATGGCTATCAACCAAAAACTGTTCCATCCCAAAATAAAGACTGAAAAGACATACTGTATCCTCTAGACCTTGCTGTTATCATTCTCTGCGAGTTTTGATTTTTCTTGAACAAAGGCCTGCTTCTAAGGTTTTCATGATGGCTCGAAGCTTCACAACTTTCTATTAGCAGAACACTTGCTTACCCATGACATTGGTGGGGGTGACTTATCACCCACCCTGGCAGCAGTTGACTTGAGTCAGAATCTAGTCCTATAACTTTTCCAGAGAAACTGTATTTACAGTAGCGCATGACTTCTGCATTTTGGGGTGCTCGTTCCGAAGCCAGGGATCGCCAGGTCCTTCGGTGGCAGCAGCAGTACCCCCAGGCTCTTTGGCATGTACATGGAGGCATACTAGTGTGCTAGGCTGCCGTGATAAAATAGCATGCAACAGAAGCCTGAAACGATATTTGTTTTCTCAGGTCTGAGGGCTGGAGTTCCGCAGGCAGGGGCTGCACGGTTGGTTGTTTCTTTTGAGCCCTCTCGTTGGCACGCAGGCTTGCTGGGGGCTCCTCACTGCACCCTCCCGTGGGGCCTTTCCTTCTGTGCGGATCCCCTGGTGCTTCTCCTCTTGTAGAGAAACCAGGAAAACTGTGTCGGGGCCTACCTTTCTGACTCCATTTAACTTTTCTTTGAAAGGTGCTCCAAGTCGAGTCACACTGGGGATTAGGACACAATTGAGGTGGGGACGCAATTCAATCCATAAACTTGACCATGAAGTCTGGTACCTCAACGCTATTTGTGAAAGATTTCCTCGTTCTGAAACACGGAACTGAATTGTCCATATCCTTTGTAATGTAGCTATTGTCATCACTATTCACTCTCTGCGCTTTGCTAAAGAAGCCACATCAGTGCCTCCGTGCGGCAGAGTAAGGAGCCCCACATCCCAGGCCCGGTGCATCGATAGTGGAATCACAGGATGCGCCAAAGTGAGGGTTTTGTAGGAACATTCTGTAGAACATCCCATATGACTCGGAATCTTGAGGTTGTCAAATTTGCTGTTTATAAAAATGTTTCGCCTAAAAATAAGTTATCTTAAATGACCGCTTTCTATCTCTGTCTGTCTGTCTGTCTATGTGTCTCTGTCTCTGTCTCTCCCTCTCCCTCCCTCTCTCTCTATTTCTCTCCCTGTCTCTGTCTGTCTTTCCCTTTCTATATCTTTCTGTCTCTCTGTCTCTGTCTCTCTCTGTCTCTCTGTCTCTCTCTGTCTCTGTCTCTCTCTCTCTCTGTCTCTCTGTCTCTCTCTCTCTCTCTCTCTCTCTCTCTGTGCCTCCCAACCCTTGGGGTTACAGGTGTGCACGGCCACATCCACCAGCCACCTTCTTATTGTCCAAATGAGGAAGCAGATGCAAGAAGCCGTGGACTTCCTCTATGACTGTGAATGATAAGTGGTTGTAGTAGCTCATTTCATTTCAGCCCTGTCAGAGTTTGTGAAGGTTTCGAGCTGTATGGAATGTCCTATGGGATGTTTCTACGAAACTCTTGTTCCTATGGATGCTGTACTTGCACTATCAATATCATGGGCCTGAGCTGTGGGGAATTTCACTTGCTTAATGTAGTGCTGGTACATTCTCTTCTGTATTTGCCTCACTGGCACTGTTTGTGGTGGAGCTAAGGCCACCTCTACCTCTAGGAGTTGCCCTGTTAGTTTAGCTTCCCTCCTGAGACTCTAGCTAGCTTGCAGTAGCTCTGTTTCATGTACTGCCCTGTCTGGTGCATTCTGCATCCCCTGTCCAGCTTCTCTGTAAGCCTTGGGTCAATAGTGCACACTGCTATGGTCCCAGCCTCTGGGTCCTTCCGGGAATGCATCTTCAGTAGAACATCTGTTCACTAAGGACTGGGACTCTTCATACCATGTATTCCCTCTCCACTAAGCCAGCTGTCACTAGCATAATAATTTCTGATTAAGACTGTTCTAGAGTCATCAAAAAGAAGTTAGCAGCTGATTTGAAGCCCATCAGCCATTCAGGAAGCCTGAGAGAAGAATATACACTTCGCAGTGTCTGGTGCACCAGGTTACATTTTTAATCCAAAGGTGAATATTTATCCACTTAAACAACGGGAAAACCCAGGACATTCAATTGCTCAGAATGACGCATGCTTGGAGGTGGCCTGTCAAGGCCAAAGTCTAGTACATGGACGTGCACTTCAGATTTTACAGCTCTCTTATACACGGACCATGGCACTGTCAGGAGGAGTCACACGAGAACTGGCGTGAGAGGGAGCGCTCATCTACCACGGCACCTGGAAAGCAGCAAAGGATTATGTGTAAGCTGGCGACAGCGGCTGTGGGAGGAGCCAGGAGAAGAGACCCAGGCCTATCTGAAAGGCTGGGCAGTTCAATGAATCTCCACACTGAATGAGAGGGAGATGCTGGACTTACCTGAGCTATTCTTGTTAAGATGACTTTAGGGCAGCCAGAGACTTGGGTATGACTCCAAGGGTCAAGGTTAAAAAGTCCAATTGAATTTTCCTTTTTGACTAAATATTTTGAAAATGAATCTCTCAGTCTACAAGCTACTGTGAACATATATTTTTAAAAGCTAGGACTTGTCTGAAATTCTAACTGATGCCTAATTATTGCTCAGATCTTAAGGTATGAGGAGAACCTCTGACAGGAAGAACAGAAGGATCACAGAGTCCACGTTCCTCCAATGCCACCTGCAAAGGGAAGTTCAAGTGCGACAGAATCCCCGTCTTGATTCCTCCCCAGCCTCCAGTGTTTGGGTCATCAGGAACCAACCAGGCCCCAACTTACTTTCTTTCTTCTTCCTTTCTCTCTCTCTCTCT
>PVJA010033223.1:0-23465 GCA_004027025.1 Myocastor coypus | reverse complement strand
TGAGGCTGGTCCTGAGCTCACTTTTGTAGCCCAGGCTGGTCTCGAACTCGCACCAATCCTCCTGCCTCAGCCTCCCGAGTGCTGGGATTACAGGCGTGCGCCACCACGCCCGGCTGGGTTGTTTTTTTTTTTAATTTTATTTATTTTTTTCTTGTTTCAGAACCTTTGTTTGTTTATTCACTCATTTTTATAGCTGGCTCAGCCCGCCCCGAGGGCAGGGCTGGCGCAGCATGTGATGCTGGGGATCAAACCACAGTCCCTGAAGCTGCCCAAGCTTTCCCAAGCAGGCGCTTTAGACCACTGAGCCAGACCACTGAGCCATCCCACCGGGCCCCGATGACTGCTGGGTTTTCAGCCACTTGTCTCTCATACCCTGGAGGTTCAAGTTTCCTAATCACAATGACAAAGATGTGTAACTTGATATTCTCAGTGTCACGCCTGCCACTCACAAAGGCACCTGTCAGAGCACAACGTGTACTGACATAAGACTGTGGTTTTACAGGATGATGTACACATGCTTTCGACAGGAACACTGAAACTAGCAAACATCACCACATTTATAATACAAAACATGTAGCTAGCCTATACAATTTGGAAACCTGCTAGTTTATTCAAGCTTGGAGTATTTTATGGGAGAATGCCTTGTCTCTCACTTTTTCAAGTGAAAGTATGAAAGTCTGAGGACGTAAAGTGCATACTTGTCAAAAATCAAAGGTTCAGGGCCCGGCAAGATGGCTCAGTGGTCTAAAGCACCTGCTTAGGAAAGCTTGGGTGGCTGCAGGGACCGCAGTTTGATCCCCAGCACCACATGCTGCGCCAGCCCTGCCCTCAGGGCAGGCTGAGCCGGCCATAAAAATAAATAAACAAACAAAGAAAAGTTCTGAAACAAAAGAAAATAATAAAAATAAAATAAAATTTAAAATTTCAAAAAAAAATCAAAGGTTCATACTAGAAAAAAAAGAGTTTGTGGGACTGGGGAGATAACTCAGTGGAATGAGTGCTTGCCTGGCAAGTGCAAGGTCCTGAGTTTGATCCCTGGTACCACCACCAAAAAAAAAGTTTGTGTGGTTTTATAGAGCCCCCTGGAATCCAGAATAATCTTTGCACCAGAATGTTAATTACATCTCTAAAATTCTTTCACAGCAGTGCCTAGATTAACATTTGATTGACTAACCAGGAACCAGAGTCTTGGGGAGATTAGAGTTCTGCTTAGAGAGGTGCCTGATGACACAAACTGTGCTGGACTGTCCTCCCTCAAGGTCAGAGATGGGCTCGGTCTCAGTAGGAATCTTTATATTAAACACTCGCAGGGACAAAAAGCCCCTGCAAATATCCAAGACTGAGCCTGCTTCCTGTTGCATGGATCACCTCATTATGGATGTAATTGATCAAACCAAGAGGCCCACGATTCTCTTCTGTCACTTCACATTTTCTCTGTTACCATCATTTCTCTGTGCTTTTTAGTAAATACTCTTTTTTTTTTACTGATTTTTGCATTCTTGGCCTAAAGATAGGCTCCACACTTTCTGTGTGCCCTTGCTAGCACACAGGCCAGGCCCTCTGTGCGGTCTAAGCTGTCCTCACAGCTCCCAGCTCAGCTTGCTGTTCCCTGCATGCCGATGCTCGGGCTGACCTCTGAGACCCTCACTTGTCCTTCTCAGCAAGCTCCACCATAGGCTCTCTCAGCACAGACCCTAGAGGAGCCCAGGACCCTGACCCCAGCCCATCATTCCACACTGCAGTCTCACGATGCACCTTTGAAGATCCCATGCTTTCCTCAAAAGCATGAGTTGCTTTGGTACAACTCCTCTCTAAACTCCTCACGTCGGGGCCTGGCGGGATGGCTCAGTGGTCTAAAGCCCCTGCTTGGGAAAGCTTGGGCGGCTTCAGGGACCGCGGTTCGATCCCCAGCACCACATGCTGTGCCAGCCCTGCCCTCGGAACGGGCTGAGCCGGCCATAAAAATGAGTGAATAAATAAATAAAGGTTCTGAAACAGGAAAAAAATAAATAAGTAAAATAAAAAATTCTTTAAAAAAAAAATAAACTCCTCACGTCAAACCATCACCAAGTAGAGCACCTCCCTCAGCCACGAACGCTCCTGCGCCGGGAGGCCACATCAGCACATTTCCAGGTTTGGGTAACTGTAACATCTCTCTGCATCACCAGATGAGCTGCAGCCGCTTCCCATGCTTCTCACTTCTGGGGCAACCCCACATTCACCTTCCTGGTCTACTTCAGCCCTCTAAAACCTGCACAACCAATCTCCCATACTAAAGTCCCTCTGTTGGAACACCAAGTGTGACAGCTGTTTCCTGGCTTGATCCTGCCAGATGCAACCTCTTTTAGGCAGCAAGACTCAGGTGAGCAAAAAAGGGCCCCCAAGCCATAGGGCACCCAGGTGTGAATGGGCCTTAGGGATGCCGGATGAGCTACCAGGGAACTGCCTTGCTCCCACTCTAAGCTGGTGCTAACTGGCCCAGGACTGAAGTGGGAGCTCCTGGAAGCCTGGCCCAGGGCTCCTGCTACGGGTGCAAAGCACCAGATGCTTATACTTAAGCCCAGAAGCAACCAATATATTGTCCTGGAAAAACTCCCCTTGCCGTACCATTCATTGTTCTGCCTGAGGAGCTCCCCAGTAGAGCTGCTGGCTGTCTACAAAGAAAAAATTTGGTGATGGTCAAAACTCACTGCACTCTCCTCAGCATCCCTACTGGAGAACTCGAAGCAGCCTGAGGAAGACAGCTAAGGTGGCAAGGGAAGAATTAGTCTCAGGAGCCTGTTCTAAAAAAAGAATCTATGTGACATCTATTCCTACTATGGTTTACCGTTCTTCAGGAACATAATGTAGCCCTGCACATGAGAGGGAAAAACACAGAGATCAAGAAATGAGAAAATCAAATTCCCGCTGTGACTTCAGACTGCTGAACTTGAGTGGAGAGATTTCACGCACTCAGCTACTGTGAGTCGAACATTACTGCGGCAAAATCTGAAGGAATAGATTACTTGTACTCAACAGGGTATCTGTCTAATTACAGAGACACCAGTTACCTGCAAAAACGCTAAATATATAAGCAAATAGCTGTGCCCCTCCAACAGACGGTCGTGTTATGTTATTTAGTTTGCTTTGTTTTTGAGACAGGGTCTCACTCTGTAGCCCAGGCTGGCCTCAAACTTTTTGTCTTGGCTTCCCAAGCACTGAGACCAAAGGCTTGTGGCACTATAATCCTGCTAAGGAGTAATGTAGAGAAGCCAGAGGAGAAAGAGCAGAGTGCATTGAGGAACTTGAGGTCAGGGGATGAAGACGTGCAGTTGCCTTGGACTATAAGCTGCCCCAGCTGTAGAATCTAGAATCGGAGGCCTGAAGGAGGGTTTAGCACAACTTCCTGAGCAACCCACTTAATCTTGATGTGCCTCCTGCTTCAATGTGATGGTGCCTGGGAGATAACGTCACAGGATCTGTCTCAAAAGCAGTGTGGGGAGGTGGAACCTCTCAGTGTATGCTAGTCCTTAAGGCTGCCGTAAATTTGATGGTTTAAAGTGATAGAGGGGGTGGGGGCTGGCGAGATGGTTCAGTGGTCTAAAGCACCTGCTTAGGCAAGCTTACACAACTGCAAGGACCACAGTTTGATCCTTGGCACCACATGCTGCACCAGCCCCACCCCCAAGGCAGGCTGAGCCAGCCATAACAAAAAATAAGAATAATAATTTTCAAATAGATTCGAGGATACCAGGACCAAACTCAGGACCTTGCGCTATCTGCATCCTCAACCACTATAATTTTTTTTAGAAGAGTAACTTAAATACAAAATGCATTTGTAAGAGTTTTTAAAAAATAAAGGTTTTCTGGGCGTGGTGGCACACACTTGTAATCCCAGCACTTGGGTGGCTGAGGCAGGAGGATTGCTGTGAGTTCGAGACCAGCCTGGGCTACAAAAGTGAGCTCAAGGCCAGCCTGAACTGCATAGCGAGACCCTGTCTCAAAAAGACAAAAAACAAAAAAAATTAAGGTTTATTGAAAGCGTTAATGTTTAATTATTTAACCAATCTTACATACCTATATCTATTAATCCAAACAGATTTATGATGAAAATATGTAATGTAATCATTGTTAAATTTTTGTTCTTGTTCTGAAATTCTGTACTGTATGTACTCTTGCTTGTTACTATTTTTCTATCTTTGTTTCTGCTATTTTTACACTTTAAAAAATAAAAAAAAAAAATAGCGATAGAAGCTCCACTCTCCCAGGCACCAGGAAGCCTGCACCAGTGCTGCAGCAGGGCGAGCCTTCTCTCTGAACCCTCTAGGGAAGCGTCCTTCCTCAGCTCTTTGGGCCCTGGTGAGTTCGGGCACCTTGACTAGAAGCTGCCTCAGTGCAGCTTGTCCGTCCATGCGAGGCTTTCTTCAGTGCCCCTATGCATACACTCCTACAGGGACACCTGTCACTGCCTGGAGAGCCCACAGGGTTTACCCCGAAAGATCTCATCCCAAGACCCTTAGCGTGATTACGCAAGAGAAGGCCACCTTCGTGGGTGGGGGAGCTTGGCAGCAGGCCTCTCCTCAGGCTCACTGCTGAGGCCAAGGCCACAGGCTCTCGCTGGCACTCCCACTTCTTCAGACCAAGACAAAGCGGCGGAAAACCAAACACTGGCGGGGCTTTTTTCTTACTCCTCCACTCGTAAACTCACCCCTGTAATAAGGATATAATAGCTGACATCTGTCGTCTTCACTTTGCTTTGGCTCTTTACCAGGACACACTTGCAGTACGTACTGTGCGCACCCCCGTGGGCAGCTGCTCACCTGCATGGCGCCTCACGATCCTTGTCAGGGAGTGGCACACTGTGAGCACGGCAGCAGTTCCTGTCTAAGGATTAAATTAAATCTTCATACAAATCTCATGAGGCAAGCGTCATGCTTATCCCCATTTTACAGATGAGCAAACAGATGCTAAGGAAAACTGCCACAAATTCCATAGCCAATAACCAAGCTGAACCGTGAGCCTCACTTAGACTACTGCCTGCCCTGTGTGGACAGCTTTAGTGAGACACGACTACGTACCATACAATTCCCCCACTTAAAATATACAATGCAGTGGCCTTGATTCATTTGCAGAAGTTTGCAAGGATCCGCAGGAATTTTAAAATATGTTCACCGCCGCAAAAGCTGTCAGCTTTTCTCTTTCGGCTGTCACCTACCAGCTGCCCGTCCCTCAGACGTCGTAACCCATGGTGAGTGACTACCTACATCTGCAGAGTCGCCTATTCACCAGACAGTCCGTGCCGATGGAATCAAGCATTTTGTTTCTGGCTCCTTTCCCTTGGTATACTACTCTCAAGAGCCATCTCTGTCACACCGGTTTTCAGCACCTTGTTCGCTTTTCTGGCCAATTAATGCTCCATGATACAGCCATACCACATCTTAGGTATCTCCTCATCCGTTGATTTATTTTGAATTACCTGCACTTCTTGGTAAACTGCTCTTTTAAGTTCTGTACCCCACTAATCACAGATTTTACACCATGAGCTTTAAAACTGGTCCAGAAGGAAAGTTCCAGGGGCTGGAGAGATAGCTCAGGGGCACAAGTGCCTGCCTGGCAAGTGCAAGGTCATGAGTTCGAACCCTGGTTCTGCAAAAAAAAAAAAAAAAAAGAAAAGAAAGAAACGTTCTTAGAGGTTTTTAGTCACTCAGAGTTTTCCTTCTAGATAAATGGGAAATCAGTGGTGAAGAGTAATTGTCTAGCATTGGAAACCCCTTTAACATCTCCAGGCCTTTACATCTGCCTCAACCCACCCCTCACCTGACAGTCATGAATGCCCGCAGCCTCTCCCAATAGCCAATGTGCTTTGGAAACGACCGCAGGGAGAGGCTGACTCCTGCGAGGGGGGCCACTCGCCAGGGCAGAGCTGGTCAGCACAGCGCGTCCCGGGTCCTCCGGGCCACCACACCCTCCTCAGCGCCCACAGGCCCGCTACCTCTCCGGGGCCCCAGCCGTCACTTTGCTGCGTTCCTGAGGAGGCCCTAGCCAGCACGTTTCTTCAGCGTAGGCGCAGAGAGGACAGGGCGCCGAATCACCAAGTTTCAAGACAGTGAAACGGGGTGGTCTTCCTTCTGGCCCCGCCAGGGCTGTGGCACAAAATTCAGAACAAGCTCCCCTGTGGGAAGTGGTACCTGATTTGTATGCAGTGTCTGTGGCATGGTGGGGTTGACTCCAGGTCCCCAAGGCAATGACACCAGGGAGGGGCTGCACAGTGCTCGGGGGTGTTTCCAACACGTTCAACCTGTTGGAAAGTTTCAGGAGTGCAGATAATAGGAACTGAGCAAAACAACCAGGAAGCCATGAGTTTGGGGCTACTGGTACCTTCAAAAAATTTTTTCATTTAATTTTAATTTTCTAGAATTTAATTTTCAGTAAGGAGTACTTACTCCTTATTTTTAAAAAATGATTTATTGGACACAGGGTCTCGTTGTGCAGCTCAGACTTGTAGTGTGATCCTCCTATCTCAGCCTCCCCAGTGCTGGGATTACAGGCATGTGCCACCACTCCTGGTTTCAGGATAGGCACGGCACGTGGTACTGGGGATGGAACCCTGGTCCTTGTGCTTGCCAGGCAAGCACTTAGAGCACTGAGCTATCTCTCCAGCCCCTTACTCCTCATTTAAATTCTTGCATATCTAAGCACTTGGCACTGTCACTGAGAACAGCCAGTTCCGGCCAATAGCTGTGCTCCTCCACCCTCTGCTTGTTTTTTAAAAAACCTAAGGCACTATACCATTGCACCTCACATTCCCAATAACTCTGCAAGATCAAGGCTCTTGTGAAAGACAAAACCACAGTATAATCGCTGCATGGTGAAAATAATTATTATTTTATAATACTCCCTAATAATTCCCTAATTGGAATATAAATTTTTAATAATGTGCCTAATTTGGGATGCAAATAAGGTCCATGAACATTATCATTGATTGATAAGACTCCTCTCTCTCTCTCTCTCTCTCTCTCTCCCTCTCTCCATGCAAGTCATTCAGTTATCTACTAAAGCAATGCAAAAGCAGGCTGCCCTTTCAGTCTCCTTCCTGGAAGAAGAACTAACTAACCTGGTAAGAGAACAGGATGCCACAAAACACAGGCACCTGTTCCAGGAAGGCCACTCTGTGATTTTGTTACTTTTTTTTTTGTTTTGTTTTGTTTTGTTTTGTTTTGTTTTGTTTCAGAACTTTGTTTATTTGTTTATTTATTTTCATGGCCGGCTCAGCCCGCCCCGAGGGCAGGGCTGGCACAGCATGTGGTGCCGGGGATCGAACTGCGGTCCCTGCAGCCGCCCAAGCTTTTCCAAGCAGGCGCTTTAGACCACTGAGCCATCCCTCCGGGCCCCTTGCTTTTTTTTTAGAGAAGACATCTGTTGTTCGTGACCAACAGAGCCAAGGCCATGGAAATCCCAGCCCTATAGAATAAAGATAAGGATTATTTCATGCTAAAACTAAAGTGATCACGCATGCATTCGAGCAGTTACAGCACACGAAGCAGCACAACGGCCCCCGCCACCTGATGAGAGAGGAAGAACCCACTGCCTCTGCCCAGCAGGCTCGTGCTGGCTTTCAGGAACCGCCAAGCTGCAGTCACCTCTTGTCACACCGTGGTAACGGACAGCAGAAGCGAGGCCCGGGAAAGGCTGACTAATTTACGGAAGAATTGGCAGGTGATGATAGAAAGTTCCATGTCTCTGAGATCTCATTAGAAAACATCAACCTTGAAACTTCAGCTTTCTGCCCTCCGGAGGAGCTCTGTGTAGGCTGCTGGGTTTCGGCTCGGGTTGTCACTGCAAACGCTGCTCGCAGGAGCAGGCAGCTCAGGCAGCTGCGGCGCTTCGGAAGGGCCCCAGACGGGAGCCAGCTCTTCTCCTTTCCTTTCTTTTTTTTTTTTTTTTTTTTTTTTTTTTTTTTTTTTTTTTTTTTTTTTTTTTTTTTTTTTTTTTTTCCTTCCCAAATATAGTGCCGGGAATGAAAACCTTGCTCATCCTATTTCCCAAACCTGGCAGTTGTGACAGTTTTACTGCAGCGCCTTATTAAAGTGTAGCCATAGATTTCCATAATTAAGCCCGAATCGTATCTGCTTTTCTCCTCCCTGCATTTACACCTGTCACTCACTGCAGTGGGGCAGGTGACTCCGGCTCTACTCGAGTGAGAACATGGACTGGGCAGCGCAGGCCCTATGCCAGCGAATGCCCTCCAACGGAAACAGTGGTGATGGGTTTTAAGTCAAGAAAATGGCTTCTCGCCTTGCAGCAGGAAGCTGCTGACCTGGATGGCATCGGGAGATGGAAAGGTACCTCCAAAAGCCCCCGAATCTGCTAGAGAGGTTGCAGGCTGCCAACTCGAGCCTGATGTGGTCCTCAGAGTTAGTACACCTGGCTGTCCTGAGGAATGTGCTCGCATTTAGTTCGAATTAATTATTGATTCTTGAAAATGGGGAATTCACTTTAAAAGTTAAATTCGGAGTTTTTCTTTAAAAACAAAAACATCTGTGGCACCCAGCCTGGGCATCTATCCCCTGCACACCAGCAATGGACTAGAGCCAATCAGAAGCCACCCCGCTGAGGAGGCCCGGATCTGTGCTGAAGCTCCACCCTCTTTCCTAACGTGGAGGCTCCCTGTGCTCTATGGAACGTGAGTTTGTGAATGTCAGGATACAGATGGACAGGAAGTACTACTGACAGTTACCGAGCACCAGATTTCCTCACCCTGAATGGCATGGACCACAGTGTCTTCGTTGGAAGCCTCCAAATACCTGAATTTGGGCTCCAGCTCCAGGATTTTGCAAACCATGGCACCTAGGCACAAAGTGCAACCTAAGAGACATAGTGAGTCTCCACCAGACCTGGGCATGTGGGGAGCAATGGGGAAGCAAAGAAAAACGCCATGAAACCTTACGCTCGTCGCTAATATTTTCATGATGATGCTGACATTTACTATGTCAAGCTCATAAACATCCTCCTTTTACCAAAATATTATTAAGTAGCCCCCCCCTCATAAAACCTGGTGGCTAGGGGCTGGGGAGACAGCTCAGTAGAGTAAGTGCCTGTCTGCAAGCACAGGGTCCTGAGTTCAATCCCCAGTCCCGCAAAAATAATAATAATAATAATAATAATAATAATAATAAAATAAAATAAAAACAGTGGCTAGTTGTGAACACTTGTCTGTATCCAGGCCTGATGCTGTTCCAAAGAAATACATGAAATGAGGTAACAAGAAGGCAATGTTGATTTTAAAATACTTGGTCCTACTTTTCCAGCTGAAGAAATGGTAACACACGGAGGCCAGTGACTTACCAAAGTCCACACTGGTGTGCTGTCCTCCCCGTGAACACGCATGCACACACCCATTCATGCACGTGCATGCCCTAGCCCATGCTCCCAGAGCTCACTTCATAGACAGTCTCAACCCAACAGCCCTCTCCTCCCATCTCCCACGTCTGCCTCTCTACTTCTGTCACCAAGCAAGCCCAGTCAGGAATATTATTCCCCCCTGCCCAAACCATGCCATTACCATTACAAAGGTGATTGTTTACTCATCGTTGTCGTCATCATGCTAATGCTTCTGTAGCTCACATTGCTGCTGGAGTGTGTAGGAAGCGTGACCTGATCCTCAGGGCCCCACTAAGTGCCACCAACACTCATCACAGGGACTGCAGCCGGATGGTGTGACATCCTCCCAATTTTCTGGTCCTCTTTGATGACCTCCTTGTCGCCAGCAAGGGTGCTGAGCACTTAGAGAAGCTTCAAAGTCCCTGAGCCTGCACACCCGCGCCCACTCCTGCAGAGTGCAGGGTGCAACGCGCAGGTGCGTGCAGTGCGCAGCAGGTTTCTACGCACACAGGCATTGACCTAAATCCTGTCCTGTCTCTGATTAGCATGCCACGAATTACAACACACTGGAAAAGAAAAGGAGAATTAGCAAAGGAAAAGCAAACAGGATCATACAGTGGAACCAGAAATAAACTTAAAACTGCATATGTACGCATGTTGCCACACGACACAGATTCAGTTCCTACGTTTTGGGCGGCCCGATGCAAAAAGAGCACCTTGATCATTTTGCCAAGGAGTTTCTGGTAAAAATATGAAGTGGATGCTGTTGTGGTGTGTATCTAGTTGTCCCCCCAAAGCCTAGCGTAAATTACGGGGCTGTCAAGTGCACAGCTCCAGGGGCAGGGCTTGAGGGGTGTGGCCAAGAGAGGCGCGAACCATTAAACTGACAGCACACACTGTTAGAGTTTGGTCCCCAATCCCGCACACAGCTGTCTCTCCGAGGTAATGGAGTGAATCATTCTAGACAACAGCGCCCCAGCCTCTCCTCCAGACCCTATAAAGTGGGGGCAGTGTCTTGAAACCACCAATAACTATGAACTAAATAAACCTTTCCTCCCCAATGCCTGTGTGTCAGGCATTTGTCCCAGCAATGACAGAATAGTAACTAAGACAGGTGCCTAGAAAGGTAGAAGTACTATGAATAGGAAAACCTCAAGGAGCTTTTACCTGGGAACTGAATGTCAGCAGTGGGTAAGCAGTGGCCTCCACAGTGCCTTTAGGACAGCCACAGGATCATGTAACTTAGCCTAACAATGGCACACGTCTCCAATCCAGCACTCTAACAGGCTGAGGCAGGAGAATCACAAAGTCAAATACAGCATGGGAAGCTTGATGCCTCAAAATAAGAATCATAATCATAACCATAATCGTAATAAAGGTCTGTTGGTGTAGCTCAGTGCAAAGGCCCTGTGTTCCATCACCAAAAGACATTCACCAGTCTTGCACTCAATTCATTGCCAATGAGGATATCCCAGCCAAGCACACTTCAGAGAGAGAGATTCCTGGGTGTGAACAGAGCAGGCTTTGAAGTGGACCAAAGACGACATCTGCACATAGTCACATACAAGAATCTATGTGTCCTTATATCTATCTATGTGTCCTTATATGTCCTTATATCTATGTGTCCTTATATGTAACTTTTTAATCATTGCCAAAAGTTACTAGCATATCTACGATCCCCAAATAGAGTGAAAATGCCTGTCAGCAGCTGAACACACACGTGCTAAGTGGAACCCTAGCTCAGGCGCCTGCTTCCGGGCCTGCAGCTCTTGGAGTCACCGCACCCCAAAGCCGCTGCTAGCTCCACTGCCCCTGGCTTCTGCTTCTGCAGAGCTCACAACTTCCCTAAGAACAAATGGCCTGGCATGAGGCGCCTGTGCCCTGGGCACTGCATCCTGCTGCCTGGAGGACTTTGAGGGAGATAATTAACTTTCTTATTATCACATATTTTATAAAAACAGAGCCTCCTAATAGCTCCTCCTTTATGGGCTTCTTGTAAAGATTAAATATTAATAGATTTAAAGCCTGGTACACAAATAGCATTCAATGAATACTGCCCATTGTTTTATTATTATTGTTATTATTATTATTATTATTATTATTGTTATTATTATTATTTGGAACAGTGCCTTAGTTTTTGTATACCTTCTTCTCACTAAGCAACAGCCACTGAAGAAACCCTGTGGTTCCCTGGGGACTTATGTTCCCACTGCAAACCATGGCACAC
The DNA here is from genome assembly GCA_004027025.1 of Myocastor coypus. Taxonomy (NCBI): domain Eukaryota; kingdom Metazoa; phylum Chordata; class Mammalia; order Rodentia; family Myocastoridae; genus Myocastor; species Myocastor coypus. Next base: position 11,878 of record PVJA010033223.1, on the reverse strand, counting down.
TTAGTAATCCCAGGCCATGGTATAATTTCCCTCCCAATTAGAGTACAGGTGCTTTTGTATCACAGGTACTGCCAAGTCTAACTGCCTTATTTTACATTTGCTGGAGAAAACAGAATGTCAGCACAGTGAAGTCACCTCGCCGACACCGCCAAAGTCCAGCCTCCAGCGAATGGTGCCCTGGATCAAGAAGCACTAACTTCCCTTCCAGTCCAGTCCTTTCACCACCACAGCATCTCAGGACAATAACAATCCCCAACACACAGCAATCTACTGGACTCCCCTATTAATTTCCCAGTACAGTGATGACTCTCAAACATTTTTCTCTTATAGACAGCCTTCTCCAGGCTCTCCTCTCCAGCACCCCACTTAACGTTGGCACCAGGAAAGCCCACAGACTTTTCAAACTCAATTTGTTCTAAGGTAAGGGCCTTATCACCTTCCTCTCCTCTCTCCTGAGTACCCTTCCAACATTCTGTATCCATTGATGAGCCCAGGACCCACGTAATAACTAAGCAGAAAATGTACATATCCCTCTTCCTTATCCTATACATCAATACTGTTAATTTTGCTTACAAACTATTTCCCAAATGTGTCCTTTTGTAGCAATACTTAGGCCACTGACCTAATTTAGCTCAAACTTTTCTACAACCATTTATGTGTTCCCTTGAGAAGCCATAAACGCTCAAGGAAAGCAGAAAGTAAGTCGTGTTTGCTGAGTCTCTGGCATGCACAGGCACAGTGCTAGGAGCATATACCACTAGGATCACAGTGCATATGGAACCCTAATTTTACAGATGCAGAAGTTGAAGTTTTTAAACTGTTTATAAATGTTGATGTTATGTTTAAAAACTAAAAAAAAAAAAAAAAAAAAAAAAATGGTGTCACAGTCTATGCCCCGGAAAAGAGAAGGGAGTACTTGCCAGCACAAGCAAAGAAAGGAACAGTGCAGAAAAGGCCTTTGCACACGATCAGAAGCTTTCATAAAGGCTATGTGCCTAAGTGACCTAGAATAGCAAACGTAGTTCTGGGCAGCAAGGGTAAGGCAGGGGACATCACAATCCCTAACTTAGGTTATACTATACAACTACAGGGATATAGGGCCCAGCAGAAATTCATCTGACCCAGCAACCAGGCCCCACATGTCAGTAAGACCACCTGGGGCCCAATGGAAACTCATTTAACCCAGCACCCAGGTCCATCATGTGGGTAGAACTTCATCCATCAGATAGGTTCAGTGTGGAACCCTGCGACGGAACTCCCTGCAGAGAGGCTAGAGGCAAGGCCCACCCAGCTCATCCAGGAGCAGAACATATTGCCAGAGTAGCCCAGCCCATTCACCTCCAAGGGCAGCAGCAGGAAGAAGTGGAGCACAGCAGCCAGACCCTAGCCACACCCACCTGAATGAGCTTCACTTGGTAGATCCAGACCTAAGGTGCTAAGGTAAGAACTCTACCAAAGCTCCACACCAAAGGTCAGGAGACAGTGCTATGAAAAAATGACAAACACAAGGAGCAAAATGCATTCCCAGACCCCACGGCCACCCAGAACAAATGCGGAAGACACTAGCATGGATGGAATTGGAAGTCACACACCTGATGTCTCTGAATAATATTGCCTGAAGCTGGGGCCCGGCGGGATGGCTCAGTGGTCTAAAGCGCCTGCTTGGGAAAGCTTGGGCAGCTTCAGGGACCGAGGTTCGATCCCCGGCACCACATGCTGCGCCAGCCCTGCCCTCACAGCAGGCTGAACTGGCCATAAAAATAAATAAACAAACAAAAGTTCTGAAACAAGAATAAAATAAAATAAATAATTTTTTAAAAAATTTAAGTGCTGGGGAGAGCATGGGGGGAAAGAAACTCTTTTTTATTATTGGTTGAAGTATAAATTTGTGCAACCACTATGGAAACCAATATGGAAATTCCTCAAGATACTAAAACTAAAAGTTCCATTTGACCTACCTGTGCCCTTTCTGAGGATCTTCCTGAAAGAGTTAAAAACATATCACAGTGATCTATACATACCCATATTTATAACAACACAACTTAGAATAGCTAAATCTTGGAAACTACCCCTATACCCATCAATAGATGAACATATAAAGAAAACATGATATTTGTATACAGTAGACTACTCATCTACCATAAAGGATGACGAGTTTTGTTTTGTTTTGTTTTGTTTTTAGAATTTTTGTTTATTTATTTATTTATTGTTTCAGAACTTTTGTTTGTTTGTTTATTTATTTTCATGGCCGGCTCAGCCTGCCCTGAGAGCAGGGCTAGCACAGCATGTGGTGCCGGGGATCGAACCGCAGTCCCTGAAGCCACCCAAGCTTTCCCAAGCAGGCGCTTTAGACCACTGAGCCATCCCACCGGGCCCGTATAACGAGTTATTTTTAAGTAAAGAGAAGTATCACAAGACCATAATCTTAGGGGAAATCAATCAGACCCATATGTTTAAATACAGCATTGTTTCTCTTGTGTGAGAAACCAAAAGGATAAACACAGCAAAACGGAGGACAGACACTGGGAAATAGGACGAATGTGTTCACCTTGGAAGGGAAATGGGGCGGGGATGGAGAGGAAAATGAGTCTTTAAAGAAGAGAATGGGAAGGGAAAGGGGAAACAAAGGTTGTATAAATGGGGAAGGGAAGAAAGGTGGAAGGGAAGGAAGGGAGGGGAACGGCAAAGAAAGGCAAGGTATTCTGAGCAGAAGACCAACGCGCTAAGTATGTATGGCATGCTAATAGAAAAAAGAGAGAAAAAAAACAAAAACTACAAGCATAGGGCTGGGGAGATAGCTCAGTGGCATAAGGGCTCGCCTCACAAGTGCAAGGTCCTGAGTCCAATCTCTGGTACCATGAAAAAATAAATAAATAAACAAACAAACAAATAACTACAAGCAGACAACAACACAAGAAAGCAGAGAGGAAGGACCTGGGAGATGCCTTTATATTCCATTTCCTCCTGTTCACAGCCCCATTGGCCAAATCCACCTGGAAGCTGAACAGCAGGGAGTTCGTCAGTGGACCCCACAGACTTAGACTCCCCAGGCCCAGAGCAGGGCAGCAAAGGCAGGAGGGGCACCCCTGGGGGGAGGTGGGCTCTGCCCACCAAACCACACAATGAGTACATGATGGGGCCAGGGTTTAAGCCTAACACCAGCTGGGCCCCATTCTTTCCAGTAGATCTGTTTAAAATACCGTGAGGTTTCTATGGCAGAGAAGATTTCTGCCATGTGAGAAGCATTCAGTAAGCATTTATTCAACCGAACTGAAAGAACACAGAACCTGATTTCACAGCCCAACCAGGCAAGGCTTCTCCCTGGAAGCTTTGTGAACTGAGTTATATGTTTATGTTTTCCCTCACCTCCCTTTTGAAATCACTCTATCTTACAACAGGGTAAACTTGTCCTATACAGGGCCAGATAGCAGGCAGTAAATCCTTTTGGCTTTGAGAGTTATATAGGTTCTGCTGCTACTACTCACCTTTGCCATTATACGGCAAAAATAGTCATTGACAGCACAGAAATAAATGGGCTGAGCTGAGCCCCAACAGGACTTAACTCATAGACTCCGAAATCTGAATTTAATCTAATTTATATATCACAAAATATTATTGCTCTGTAGGGCTCTCTTTAAAGCTTTTCATTCAGAGGTCGTACAGACACAGGCAGTAGGCCAGATTTTACCCAAGGGGCATAATTTGCTGAATTCCATCTCCAGGCCCCTCTGAAAGCCCGGGACACCCCCTGAATCACATCATCATACGCAACAGCTCTTTCCTTGCCCTTTTTCTGATCTATGCTGCACATCCTCTGAGTGTGTCGGGTATCCAACATGCATCTGAAGAAATGAAGAATGAGCCCTAATTTTGTGCTTATGCAGGACTGTCAACTCAGCGAGAACCGTGATGGTAGCTACCGTGTATTAATCTCTGCAGTCACTATGCTAAGCAATTTGTATGCACGACCTTGCTTAAACCTCAGAATGACTCAAATAAAATTGCAAATGACAGTTGCATAGATGACTGAAATAAATTGAAGAAAGCAGCAGAGATATTGGCAAGTTAGAGCACAATGTTCTGTCTAAAAGGAACTTCAGTGTCTAAAACAAAAAATACCACTGAGTCTCATAAAAGAACATACACTTGAAGGATTCAGATGATCTTCCTGTGGTCCCTCCACTGCAAATAAACACTTCCAACCAAGATGGTGGACACCTTTATTCCCCACAGTAGATACACATTCAGTTGTCCTCTCTCAGTCAAGGGAAATAACAGTGAGGTGCAGGGGCTTATGCATCTCTCCCAGAGTACTAGGTAAAAACATAATCTTCATCTTTTCAGTGCTCACCAAAAGTCTTACATTTGGAAAGATAGCCAGGGTTTAAGGAGCATAGATTCTGGTAACCTTTTACCCACTGAACAATTTTGGATAAATGAGCCTTTGGGACTCTGTGTTTAATGCCTACCCTTCAAAGTAATAGTAGAAATTAGATAGAGTAGATGAAAAATGCCTCACTCATAGTAGACAAGCAAAATTATGGGAAGTTCTCAGCAAATGGGAGACAGGAGCAATTCCTCCTGGCCTAAGCCCAGTGACAGTTGAGCCAAGTTTCCTCACAAATAGTAGCTCCAAGAGAAGATCCCATCTCCATCTCCCCAGACGTGTCCAGGAAATCCGGTCAGCCCAGTTTCAATCAAAGCTAATGAGTGGGGGCCCGGCAGGATGGCTCAGTGGTCTAAAGCGCCTGCTTAGGAAAGCTTGGGCAGCGGCAGGGACCACGGTTCGATCCCCAGCACCACATGCTGCACCGGCCCTGTCCTGAGGGCAGGCTGAGCCGGCCATAAAAATAAATAAATAAACAAACAAAAGTTCTGAAACAAGAGAAAAAATAAAATAAAAACAAAAAAATTCTTCAAAGCCAATGAGCGAACCAGTGAAATTTCTTGTATGAGCACAGATCTATCAGTGTGTTTCAATTTTGCAATGCCTTCATGTACATCCTGTATTTGAACCTCAAAAATGTAACCACAGGTCACTCTCCTTGATGAACATAGATGCAAAAATTCTCAATAAAATACTAGCAAAGAGAATGCAGGAAATCATTAAGAAGATTATGCATCATAACCAAGTTGGATTCAACCTAGGAATGCAGAGACAGTTCATTTTTTTAGAGATGGCTTAATATATGCAAAACCATAAATGTAATACTGACATAAATAGCACCAAAGACAAAAATCACATGACCATCTCAATAGATAGAGAAAATGCTTTTGACAGAGACCAACATGAATGAGTTGTAAAAACACTATAGGAAATTGGAATAGATAGGCTTTACCTCAAACTAATAAAAGCCACCTGTGAGAAACCAACAGCCAACATTATACCTTACAGATAAAAATTGAAAGCCTTCACTTTGAAGTCAGCAACAAGACAAGGATGACCACTGTCACCACTCCTTTTCAATATAGGTGTGGATACATTAGCCAGAGCTTAAAAAGACAAACAAATAAAAGGAATGAGTGCAATAAAAAAGGAGGGGCCCAGCAGGATGGCTCAGTGGTCTAAAGCCCCTGCTTGGGAAAGCTTGGGCGGCTTCAGGGACCGCAGTTCAATCTCCGGCACCACATGCTGCGCCAGCCCTGCCCTCAGGGCAGGCTGAGCCGGCCATAAAAAAAAAAAAAAATGATTGAATAAATAAATAAAGGTTCTGAAGCAAGAAAAAATAAAAATAAATTAAGAAATAAAAAAGGAAAATTATTATTATATACAGATAACATGGTACTCTACATAGAGGACCCCAGAAATTCCACTAAGAGACTTAGAGATTTAATAATCAAACTCAGTAGCATAGCAGGACACACAGTCAACATTCACACAGTATTTCTATGCACAAACAACAAATGCACCAAGACAGAAAGGGAATCCACACTCTCCACAATAACACCAAAAAAAATGAAATATTTACAAATCAATGTCACAAAGGAAGTAAAAAATGTATACAGCAAAAATTGCACTACTATGCAAAAAAGATATTGAAGAGGATTTCAGAAAATGGAAAGCTTGGACTAGCAAGATAGCTCAGTGGTCTAAAGTGCTTGCTTAGGCAAGCATAGGCAACCAAAGGGACCGAGGTTCTATCCCCAGCACCACATGCTGTGCCAGTCTCACCCCCAGGGCAGGCTGAGCCAGCCATAATATAAACAAATAAAGGGGGAAAAAAATAAAGCAAATGGAAAGCTTCTTCTTGGAAAGGAAAAACCAACATTGTGAAATGGCTATACTCCAAAAATTGCTATACCGATTCAATGCAATTCCTTTTTTTTTTTTTTTGTAAAATACAAAAAAAAAAAAAAGAAAAAATAGGGAAGGGCCTGCAGGGTATTCAGGGTCTCACTACTAGATCAGATTGATAGTGATCCACTTGTTTACAGTCTCCCAAGAGCTGGGATTACAGGCGTAGCATCACATCCAGGCTCAATTGCTTTCTCAGCATGCCCCAGTGGCAGGGCTGGCATAGCAGGATCAGGGATTGAATCCCCAGCCCCTGTGCCCACCTGCTAGTGCTTTAATCTGCTGAGCTATGTGACTGGCCCCTTACAATTCCATTTAAAATACCATTAGCATATATCACAGGCCTAGAGAAAACATTCCTAAAATTCATCTGGAACCAAAGAAACCTAGAATAGCAGAAACAATCATGCAAAACAAAGGAAAGGCAGGAGGGACCATAACTCTGACTTGACATTATGCTATGAATATGTTTACTGCAAGAAAGATGGCTTCGTTAGTAAACAGTGGTGGAAAAACTGACTTTCCACCTTCCAAAGGCTAAAAATAGACCCCTTCCTATCACCATGCACAAAACTACAGTCTAAATGGATCGAAGACTTAAAGACCAAAACCAAAACACTAAATCTACTGGCAGGAAAAGTAGGTAAAAACCTTAAACATATAGGGGTAGATAGAGTTCACGAATAAAAATCAAACTGCATGGGAAATACTTCAAAGAATAATCGACTGGAATATCTTTTTTTCTTTTTTCTTCTTTTTCTTTCTTTCTTTTTTTTTTTTTTCAGGAGTGGGGTTCAAACTTACAACCTTTCACTTGCCAGGCAGGCACTTGTGCCACAGAGCTACCTCCCCAGCCCCTATCCCCTGGCATCTAATCTTTTTGAAAAATTTCTGCACATCAAAAGAAATCACCAACAGAGTAAAGTGAAAACCAACAAATTAGGAAAAATTATAGGGGACTATCCTTCAGACAAAGGATTCCTATCTAGAATGTATAAAGAGTCTTTAAAACTCAGGCCTCCAAGACTAGGTGTGGTGATGAACACCTGTAATCCCAGTTCTTCAGAGGCTGTAAACAGGCAGATCACTATGAGTCTGATCTAGTGGTGAGACCCCAAGCACTCTGTAGACCCTCCCCTAAAAATAGACGAAAGAAAAGAAAAGAAAAAATCAGGCCTCTAAAATTCAAAGACCTAATCCAAAATGAGCATCTGAAGTGAATGCATACTTCATACATAGATACAAATGGCAAACAAATATATGAAAAAGTGTTCGACATCATTAGTCAAATTAAAACAGTGCTCAGATGACATCTTGTGCCAGAAAGAATGACAGTCATCTAGAAGTCAACCCATAACAAATGCTGAGAGGCTGTGGGGGGAACAGAACCTTCTTCACTGTTCACAAGAGTGTAGCCTGGGATCGCTCCTGCCAGAAGGCCCGCCTCCTACCAAGCAGCTGGCTGCTGGTCCCCTGTGAATGCAGCCCTATCATGATGCAGGGAAATCCCACAAGCGCTCCCTGCTGAATGCGTGAGGCTTGGCGGGGCCATTTGAGACTCAAACTGTAACACTCTCCCTAAGCAAAACTGTGCTCAGGTTTCCCTAGGTGTTCTACACACATGGAGTCCCCCCCCCAAGGGTGATTATTATGCACCTGTCTCAATGTGTCCCCAAATCAACAGTCCCAGGAAGCCCCTCCTCCCAGATGACCCTGTCTCAGAAATCAAATAGTAAGTGAAGACATGCAAAAAGATCTGTGCTTCCAAGCTAAGCCCACAGAAGTCTGGCTTTCTGAGACCCTTTGGTGCCTCCCTCTGGCTCAAGGATTTTAGCCAGATTTGGGTTTGGCCATATTATACAGACACACCTAGAACACTCTACAGCATAATGTATAGCATATTATACATACCCACAATCCATCAGTAGGTATGAGTCTAGAAAGTATTTATAGCAGTGGGCATAGCTGATGCTGGCAGAGAGAGAGAGAGCAATTAGGTGGGAGCAGATGGAGCAGCAGAAAGCAGAAGGCGGGCCATGGCAGACCTCCTAGGGCAGCTGGCTTCTGAGCTCTAAACTCACCAGCACCGAGATGAGAATGACCTGAGCTGAGATGTGAAGAGTGGCAGCATGACACAGACCTTCAAAACAGGTTGAGAGGTGAAGGCTGGGAAGATAGCTCCTTGGCACAAGTGCCTGCCTGGCAAGTGCAAGGTCATGAGCTCAAACCCTGGTCCCGCCAAAAAAAAAAAAAGCAGGTTGATAAGAAGTTAACAATGGTTATTAGATTATACATTGTTATCTTACTTCTAAATAGTTGCTCAGATTACCAGGTTCAGACATGCAAATTGACCAGATAATATAAACACTAACTTACAGTTGCATTGCTGATAATAGCTCCAAACTGGAAACAATCCAAATGTACATCCACAGATAAATGAAGAAAATGTGATGGAGCCATATGGTGGAATATTTTCAGCAATCAGAGGCTATCTGAGCCGGGCGTGGTGGTGCACACCTGTAATCCCAGCACCCGGGAGGCTGAGGCAGGAGGATCAGTGCGAATTCCAGATCAGCCTGGGCTATAAAAGTGAGCTCAAGGCCAGCCACAACTGCATAGTGAGACCCTGTCTCAAAAAGACAAAAAAAAAAAAAAAAAAAAAAAGGCTATCTGCTATGACATAAACAGCCCTTAGAAACATAACGCTAAGATGTTAAGTCAGAAGCCGAAAACCGTATAGTGCCTGTGACTATTTTCATGGAATTTCTAGGATAGGCAGACCTCTAGAGAAAGAAATGAATTCGTAGTTGCTAGAGCTGGAGTTTTAGGGGAAATAGGTTTGACTTTTATTCTGAGGGAACGAAATGTTTGCAAACTGGCCGTGGTAAGGCTGCACAACTCTGAGCGGTCTGAAAAAACAGCCTTTACATGGGTGAATGTATGTGTGAATTACCTTGTGCCGCTACTGTTTCTAAGACATAAATGCTTCCTTATTGTGTAAATAGTATTCGGGGACTTGCAACGCTTTCCTCAATGGCTGAGGGATGCAGGACTTCCAGTGAGCGGCAGGATGAGAGGAGAAGTTTTAGACCCCAGGATTTCCTTCTCTGCCTGTGCCTAGGACCCACCAGCACTGCTCGGAGCCCCAGCAGGCTGGCCCGCTCCCTCCCTTTCCCTCCCTCCCTCCCTCTCTCCCTCCCTCCCTCTCTCTCTCCCTCCCTCCCTCCCTCTCTCCCTACCTTCCTCTCTCCCTCCCTCCCTCTCTCTCTCTTTCTTTTCCTCTCTCTCCCACCCCCAGCATCAAGCTGCCTCATCACAGCTCCTTCTTGCCCTAGGTGAGGCCCTCAGAGGCAGCCCTTCCTGAGACACGCACGGGCAGTGTGGAGCAGCAGGCTGGAACACTAGAATGTGCACCACTGCATGGAAAAACGATCTCAGGCTAATTCTTACCTGAACGTTGGATTGAGCGTGAGTCTGCTATAAGCTCTCCTCTCCCCCCTCCCCACGATTCCAGGGTGGGGCCACCTGCAGAACGCCCTTCCTTCTTCCCCTGCAAACAGGTTCCTGCTTAGCTAACAGAGGCAGTGAGGAGCCAAGAGAACCGTATGTCGCGGTGAGCATGCACTGCATTCCTGGCTCTCTCCACTCTCATTTTCCTTGCCAAGCAATAAGTAGGAGTGTTTGCTGCTCTAAGTGATTTCCTCCCAAGATATGATGGAGCTGAATTCAATTAAAAGGGGAAGGAAAAGCCACCGCAGGCAGCTTCTCCGCGTCAGCCAAGGGGCGCAGCAGTCTGAACGAGGCCCAGAAAGCCCTCGACCTCCTTCCTCACTCGCCGCGGTTTCCTTTTCTTGTTAAAGCCCTGGGACCCTTAGACCAGCGTCTTCGCAGCAGTAGCCTTGATGCTGAGACAGGTGCACGCTTCCCACCTCTAAGCACTGCCCCCTCCCAGCCATTTTTGAAGCTAAATGTTTACATTAACTGGAAAGATCCTGACAAGGACCACGAGCAAAAACGCCCACTGCAGGGCCAGCCCGGGAAAGCACGGGTCCAAGCAGACCTGTGCTATCTTTTCTTGGAACACCGATCCAAACCCAGGAAAAAAAAAGACCTAGGAGGAATGACCTTCCCTTGCCTAATTCCTATCCCTAACAACAAATAAAAACTCTCTCTGCCTGTCTAGAGACCCCCTGCTAATCATGCTGTTCTGCTCTGATTAACCTTTGAAACAGGCATTTCCTTCTTCTGTTTATTTAGTTTTTACTTTTTTTCCTGGATGTGTGAGGCCAAGCTCTCCTTAAAGGTCAGTGAACATCGTATCTAGCATGACTTCTAATTGCTTTTGTAAACATTTCAGAATGAATAAATGCCAGCGCAACTGGCCACCCAGCCATTACCTGAGCTCCTCTCCCTACAGAACAGCCAGCAGGGGAAGCAGCCTCCCAGGCTCCACGACGAGCTCACCTGGGACGCAGAGTGGTCGACCGGAGCCTCTGCAACCGGAGCCTCCCTGAGCTCAGTCACCGGGCCACCAGCTGCGGATGCCAGGGCCTGATTCCCAGGGACCCTTGTTCCAGAAATTCTTTGGTGTCTTTGATTCGAGGTAAAATTTAGAAATCTGCGTTTGCCTTCCTTTTCAAAGTAATGCTTCTGTAACACTTAGGAAATCAGTGGTGTGGATCATGCTGCCTGTGGCACAGAGCCCATCACAGCCCTCGCTAGGCTGCTCCCCAGGTTCTAACACCCCTCACGCGTGTCAGGCGTCTGGCGACACAGTCCCCTCACAGAAGACCTTGGTATGCACACTGGCCTGAGTATCTCTAAGAGGGGTTGGGCTGTAGACAGATTTCCCTTCAGCCAGTTGTGGCGGTGCACACCTGTGATCCCAGCATTCCGGAGGCTGAGGCAGGAGGATCACTGCAAGCTGGAGGCCAGCCTGGGCTGCATAGTGAGCTTACAGCCAGCCTAAACTCCACCGTGAGGCACAGGGCCCGTCACAACACTCTCTATGCTTCTCCCCAGGTCTAAATAAGTAAATCCCTCCACCCTTAACTTTCTAGATTTTTGTTTCACAGGTACAGAGACAATGGAGTAAAAGCATAGCGCAGTCAGTTGAGGGCTGACCAGGGGCCCCAGCCAGCTGTGCTAGTAGAACACAGGTGAACACAGCCCCTGGGCCAAAGCCTCCGATTTCTAAAGACCTGGTGAAAACACAACAGCCCAAGGAAGGAGCTGAAGCCAAAACACAGAACGCTTCCAGGACCGTCATCCCTGAAGACTACAGACCAGGGCAGGTGTGGTGATGTCTGTTATGTCAGCACTCGGGGCTGAGGCAGGAAGATCACCGTGAGTGAGAGGCCAGCATAGGCTACAAAGTAAGTTCAATGCCATCCCGATCTGCGTAGGGAAATCCTGTCTCAAAAGACAGAAAGCGGGGCCTGGCAGGATGGCTCAGTGGTCTAAAGCGCCTGCTTAGGAAAGCTTGAGCAACTTCAGGGACCACAGTTCGATCCTCGGCACCACATGCTGCGCCAGCCCTGACCTCAGGGCAGGCTGAGCCAGCCATAAAAATAAATAAATAAA
>PVJA010033222.1:0-23491 GCA_004027025.1 Myocastor coypus | reverse complement strand
TCCTCCTCCTCCTCCTCCTCCTCCTCTTCCTCTTCCTCTTCCTCCTCCTCCTCCTCCTCTTCCTCTTCCTCTTCTTCTTCTTTTTCCTCTTCTTCTTCTTCTTCTTCAGTGGAATTATATTATTCACAATGTTTAGGCCACTTTCTACCAACCAAAGCATCACAGTGTGTCATCATTCACAGTACTCGCCAAGTCTGGTGCCACGGGACTCTGACTTCCTCAAAGTCCAAAGCACCACAATGGGGCAATGTTTTAAATCAGCTCACGACATCGAGGCAGCTACAGCAGTGCAACTGAAGACCCTCACGGAAGAAGACTTCCAGGGCTGCTTCAGAAAGCATGGAGGAGGATGGGATGAGTGCACTGGATGTGAAGGGCCTACGTGTCTTCTACTGTGATACTTTCTAAATTTAAATGTTCACCATATTTTTATCATACCTTGCACATACAGAAACAAGCAAAAATTATAGTACACACACAACATGGCTAGATGGGCCTCCACAGACTGAACACACCATGGAGTTGGTTCTGAGAGCCAAGAGACAGAGCTCTGCGACACCTGGAGCCCACCTGGGCCCTCTCCCAGCAGCCCCAGCTCCCCACTACCTCAGCAGCCACGCTCCTCTTTTCTACTTACATTGATTGCTTTTCTGAGATTTTAGAACACTTCACATTGAAGCACGAGTGACCTTTCGGTAGCGGTTTCTCTCGTCACCATTGTACTTGTGCGTCCATGTTTCTCTGTAGCATCATCTTTTGTTCATGACGTTGTGATATCCCATTGTAAAACCCTCAAGGTGTTTGTTTATCTGCTCTGTAGCTGGGCAGATTCCAGGTTGGAGCTGTAACAGGGTCATCAGGAATATGCTAATTTGCATACACCATAGACCTCGGCAGAATTTCTGGCTCGTAAAGCACTGCTTGTAGTAGTTACAGAAAAGAACTTCCAAAGCAACCAGACAGGTTTACCCTTTCACTTGGAAGATGTGAAAATTGTTATGGTCTCCCACCCCTGATCCCTTGAGCGGAGGCCGCTTTCCTAGGTCAGTGCGGCCTGCCGTTGCTCTTAGCTTGGCTTTCCCTAGTCACTAAGGAAGTTGAGTGCCATTACACCAATGTGTTACATGTTTGAATTTCCTTGCTGGGCTGCAATGCCTTTTCTAATATTCTTAAATTGAATTGTTTTGTCCTTTTCTTTTTGCTTTATGTATTTTTAATCTGAATCTTTTGTGACATAAGAACATTTGCAATATTTTCTTCCGTTCTATGCAGATCTTCTGTACTAATGATGTCATGTGACAAACAGTTATCCATTTTATTGCAGTCTAATTGATCACAGTTTTCATTTCTGACTTATGCTTTTTTTTCCTCTCTCAAAGAAATATTTGCAAGACATTTGGTGCATACCTGTAATCCCAGCACTCAGGAGGCTGAGGCAGGAAGAATGCTGCAAGTTCAAGGCCAGCCTGAACTGCATAGTGAAACCCTATCTCAAAAAGACAAAAAAGAAAGAAGGAAGGAAAGAAAGGAAGGAAGAAATAAAGAAAGAGAACATTTGCTTATTCCAAGATTATAGACATATTATCTTATGATATTTTTCTAAATTTTTCATTGCTTTACTGTCCCATGTGAATACATGGCCAAATGGAATTGAATTTACTAGCCTCTGTGGTGTGAGGAAAGGGGTCAAGATACTGTACTTAAAGAGCACGGTCCTTCTTTCCCTCTACCAGGAACTAGCTTCATGGTGGACTACTTCTCTGTGAAAGACAATCAGATGCCTGCCGTCAATATCAAGGTGACTACAGCTGTCACTGTCACTGTCAACCGCACCTTATCTTCATGGCTTCATGGCTGTCACTGCTATCGTGCGAGTTACACTGCTGCTTCCCTACATTCTGTGCTGCATGGTTTCTTCATCCAGTCAGCACAAGGAGGAATGAACTTTTCCTGATACTTAGAGAGGAATAGGTGAGAGAAATTCATGAAAAGCACCCCTCAGCTGCAGTGCCACCTGGGAAGGTCAGAGTCACTCTCTCTCTTTCTTTCCTCTTCCTTTCTTTCTTTCTTTCCTGGTCCTAGGAAATTGATAGCAGGACCTTGCACGTGCCAGGCAGGTGCTGTGCCACGGCGCAATGCCACGGCCCAAGACTCACTCTTCGCACTGATGTACCTGCTGAGCCCTGGGCTCTGTGGAATCTAAAACGTATTTCATGAAAAGAGAGAAAAAAGTGATTGGGTAGAGGAATGGAGCTGACCCTAAATACAGCTAGAGACAGAGACCTCGGAAGATGGCAGCGACCCACACGCCTTCCCCCTCCGTCCCTAGATCAACTCCCAACTCTCCAAAGCAGGCGCTGTAACTCCACTTTGCAAATGAAGAGCATGAACTCGGGAAGCTCTGAAGACTCCTGAGCCCAGCCTGGCTCTGCCATCCTCCGCCTGGCGCTCCACGTTCCCCTGGAAATGCTTTCGGTCTCTAGACTTACAGTGGTCACCTTTACTCACGTGGAAAACCAGCACTGTGTCGGTGCCAGGGGGGGACACTCTTGTGGCAGAGAGAATTCCGCAGCTTTCCTCGAGTACACTTTCCAAGCAGCTCCACTCCCACCTGGGGTAGAGCCCTAAGTCAGTCTGCTGGCCACTGAGCTAAAATCCCAGGGTGCTCCTAAGATACAGAAATTCCAGCAGTAAATAGCAAAACTGTTAGAGCAGATTAAACTTGCTAAATTGACCCAAGCCACACTGAGAAAAATAGGCCCCTTGCAATGATCTGCTATCAGCCAACAGTAACATAACCCGAGGAGAACCTTTCTGTTTATTATTCAACAAGCAGAACACATGCTGGAAGGAGACTTGGCCGGAGCTTGACGTCCACGGAGCAGGGGAAGATGAGCTGGGCTTCTTGCTCTCTCTGCCTCTCTCTGTCTCTCCCTCCCTCCCTCTCCCCTCTCCCCTCTCCCCTCTCCCCTCTCCCCTCTTCCCTGTCCCTCTCCCTCTCTCTGTCTCTCTCTTTCTCCCTCCTTTCCCCTCTCCCCTTCTCTTCTCTCTCTCCCTTCCCTCTCTCTCTCCCCCCTCCCCTCCTCCTCTCTCTCTCTCTCTCTCTCTCTGTCTCTCTCTTTCTCTCTCTCCTTCCCAGTGAAATGACTGTGTCAGGAATTGCCTGGTCGTGACACTTGAAATCAGCAGGGTCTGCCTGGGAGGTGACTAATGACAGCACAGCCCACGAACTGCAATTTGTGGTCAGAGAAGAAAGGGAGCGAAGCAGGCCTGTGATAACAGAGTGGGAAGGCCTCCGACGAGGGGCATGGCGGGGTCAGTGGCAGACATCGGGACATGCTCCCATCTCCCTGGCATGCCATTTTGCTTACAAAGGAACAACAACAGAGCAGACGCCCTGGAGGGATTTATGGGCCCAGGGAACGGGTCCTGACATGCACACTCACGGGCCTGCCTTTCACCTTGCGCAGCTGGGAGCAGCTTCGGCCGCGCCCCCTACAGGCCACCCTGGAGTGGGCCACAAGTCAGACAGCCCCAACGCACATGCTCCCCACCTACTTGTACTCCTTCTGTTTACCTTGGGTTTTGAAGAAGCCGGGGGCACTAAGGTGATATCCTGATAAGCGTGTCACTTCAGCTGGGCAGGAAAAGAAAAATTAAGATAATCCTGGCACCAGGCAGTGCTTGAGTGGGCATATGAGTGAGACACCCGGGGCCCCGCGCGGCAGCAGGAGGTGGTCCTGCTTGCTGCTCCTGTCTGCTTGTGCCTTGCACTGTCACGGGCATTGTGTGCTAGGGTAGGTCGATGTACATAGCATTTATTTAGCCTGTGCTTCCAGTCCGCAGCCAGAGTCTGGCCAGGCCTGCAAGCAGCAAAGGGCCTTGCGCTGACAGGGGTTGGCTGTGAAGTCTCTCTCTGTCTTCCCTCTCCCTGTCTCTCTGTCTCTTTCTCTGTCCTCCCTCTCTCTGTCCCTCTGTTTTTATCTCTCTCTGTCTCTTTCTGTCTCTCTGTCTCAGTCTCTGTCACTGTCTCTCTCTCTAGCTGCAAGCTCCCTATCATCAGCCTTCCCTTGGCAAACTGCTCAAATTTGAATCCACCCCACTCTGCGATTGTTATGGTTTATGTCTAGTGTTCCCCGCAAAGCCTCATGCAATCATGGGGCGTGGCTTCTATAGATTGAGACTTGATTCATGATCCCTGGGATTGTGTTTTAGTACTGATGGGATTATCCATCTGAGTAAGGTTGAGACTATGGGTGTGGTCTAGGGTGGATATCCTAAGGTGGAGAGCCTGAATGTAATATAAAGAGCGACAGAGAGACAGACTCAGCTGGAGCTGTTGCTCTCTGCTGCCATGTTTGGTTGGCTGCCTCTGTCACCATTTTGCTGCTGTTCCGCTGCCATGAACTGGATGCTCTCTGTCCTGCTCCACTCAGCCTTGGGCCAGCCAAATATGGACTAAAACCTCCAGTAACTGTGAGCTAATAAACCTTTCCTTCCTTCATTCATCTTTAGTGTTGGGTATTTGTCCCAGCAACGAGTAAAAAGTAACTAAGACAGTAATGCATACCAATGTGTGTCACCGGTCACCGCACAAGGGCAGAGCTCCTGTAGTAACTGCAGCAGGAACTCCTAGACCGACCTGGAGCAGCTTGCCCTGTGGAATTTCCAGCACAGGTCTATTCACTCCTTTCATCTGCTAAATGAAATCCATTACAAAGAC
The DNA here is from genome assembly GCA_004027025.1 of Myocastor coypus. Lineage (NCBI taxonomy): Eukaryota > Metazoa > Chordata > Mammalia > Rodentia > Myocastoridae > Myocastor > Myocastor coypus. The sequence continues at coordinate 18,768 of PVJA010033222.1, read as the reverse complement.
TCGATGGTAACCTTGTCCAGGTACTGAAAAGGGGGTGAACATAGCAGAGCTTTAAACCTGCTACTAGAGACTGGCCGGAGCATCTCTAACCCCGTCCCGGCACAGGCCCAGCCTGGCTACCTGAGCGGCTACCACTGCAGGAGCTGAGCTGAGTGACCACGCTGGGATCCAAGAGCTCTCTGCATCCTGACTCAGCACCCAGCCTTTGTCCCAGAAGCTGCAGAGCAAGGGGCAGCCCACCTGGAGCAGGGAGGCGAGCAAGCCAGATGGCACTTCCTGCCTGATTTATTGGCACCAGGACCTGAGATCGCATGGCCACCCAGTGGCAGGTGCAGATGTGGCCTGCAGTGGGGAGGGCACTCTTCTCTGTGGTCCAAGGAACTCTGGGAAGCCAGGAACATCAGCTCCCGTGGCCCCCACCCCGTGGCCTGGCAACACCTGCTAGGCAGGAGCTCCAGGGTGGTGGCTCCTACCCAACAGGCCACGCTGCTGTGACTCACAGGTCTATGAGGGGAGACTCCAAAGAGCTGAGGACCGACACCCTTGAGAGAATAGCACTCGGTGGGGAGGCACAGACCCCCACCGTGTCAGTGCGGTGTCTCGTGAGTCAGAGAACACAGGTACCCCCCACTGTGATGTGACCCAGCAACACACAGACCACAGGTGGCATTGTCACGCTCCCCCATCTTGGCAGTGGCTTCCAAGCTCAGTGACACTGAATAGCCACCATTCCCAAGCTGTGTGGGCTGGTCAGGACCCGGCAGTTTCCTTATTGTCCCCAGTTAGCCCCAAATGAGGAAGCTCACGCCTTCCTTAACGCCTGGGTTGGGGCCCCTGCTGAAGGTTCCACGGGGCCCTAGGGGTAGAGCTAGGGTGTAGCTTGCCCATGCCAGGAGCCAGGGCTAGCTGTGACACCAAACTGTTGTGAGGCCGTAAGCCACTCAGCTCCTGAGCCTGAAGGCAAATTCTGAGGAGAAAGTGAATTCTGAGGGCCTTGGGGACCTGCACTCTGAGTCCCTGGGAAGTGGCTAGGCCAAAAGCAAAGGCACTTGAGACAGTAAGATAGGAGCCGACCTGCCCACAAGGAGCTGATGGCCTCCAACTGGGGAGATCTGTAGAAGGAATTTCATTCTGAAAGCCTTAGGGCCAGTTGTGTCTGCCGTTTTCATCTAAGTCCATTCTTAGTCACCCACAGACACAAGGAGGACACACTTCCCCCAGAGCTCCAGATCCAAGAGAAGGTTCTAGAACTGAGATGGCACCTGACTCTTGGACCCAACAGAGCCCAGAGTTAATTCCTAAATCAAGAGGAGCCTGCGTCACCACTGAATGTCCAGCAGGACATATGCTGGAGACAGGCGTGCTGGGACCCCAGTGTCCTGGCGCCTGGACTTCACAGCCTGCCCCGAGATTCTTGCCCAGAGTGTCAGAGTGCTGGTGCCACTGTGGCTTTGTGAGCCACCCCATCCATTCATCAGGTTCAGTGTTTGTCTTGTAGAAAAGCCCGCCTCAAGCTGGCTGGAGAGAAGCCTGCATAATGCGGGCATGTGTGGATATTTTGTTTAAAGGTATTTTCAACTGATTCCCTTAACGAAATACGGATGCTTTTATTTTTGTGTAGAAATGGCACTTAACTATTCCAATTTTTTTTTGCGGGGGGACTTCAGTGTTTCCCCTAAAAGCGCGTGGCTTGTCCCCAGAGCCTTGCCACCCTCTCCCTTGGAGTTCCCACTCACGTTTCTCCTTTTGGTTTTAGAGCGCAGCTGCCCTGTTCCAAGCAGCGAGTCTAGGACGGTAGCAGTCGCCCTCCAGCTGTGTCCTCTGGAGCGGGAACTGACCCTCCTGGCCGACCACTCCCAGCCCCAGGGGCGAGCGTCCTTCATCAGTCCGGCAGGGCGTCAGCCAGCCCAGATCAGGTCACAGCGAGGTCTCTCTTCGGTGGCTGCCCACTCCCCTTCTGTGCAGTGGGCAGCCACAGCGAGTGAAGGGGGACAGGCTCCAATGCCTCCCGGGACCCCCAGAGTGCTGGCAGCCCCCCTGCCACATTAAAAAGCTGACTGAGACGATCTGGCACGGCCTCTGGAAACTCAAGCGGGCTGGGAGAAGGATGATAAGCACAGCTCCTGCTTAATTAAAAGCACATTTGCGAAAGGTCAGGCCTGGCAAGCAAGTGACAAAGGCAGTTAAAATTTGCAAATCAAGTCATTCCCCCTTGGGAGGTTTCTTCCAGACCTGGTGGCTGGGAGACGCTGGGCGTTCTCCTCCAGCAGATCCTTGCGCGCGGCATTGGGGTGAGCCAAAAGTTAGTCCTGGCTGTGTCCAAGGGAGGAGGGTTGTTTTTCCCACAGTGACCCCAGGCTGACCCACAGAGCAGGAGCGCGGCAGGGCCCAGCTTTTGCCCAGCCCTCGTGCCAGCTGCAAACCCCAGGACAAGACAGGACCTATAGACATGAAAGACCCTTTCTTTAAGAATTCTCTGACCCTGGATACCTGTGGCGGAGGAAGAAACCAGGCCCAGAAATGCAAGTTTTTACTCATGCCCTGATAGCCATATCTGTCTTGGAAAACAACCTCCATGCCGTCTTACATCCAGAAGACACATCAGGGCTGAGGGGGGAGGCTACAGGAGGGCAGATTTCTGAGCATAGAAAACCTTTCCAACCAGCCCTGGTCAGCAGGAGAGGCCGCACCAGTGGAATAACGGGTGCAGCCCTTCCTGGGGGCTGCGCTGAGCTCTGCAGGAAGGCTTGCGCTCAGCGGTGTGCGAAACAACTGCTTTGGGAATCGTACTCCTGGTCACCTCTATTTCTGAACAAGAGCCGTTTGGATAAAGCAGAAGGGCTACAGCCCTCCCTGCTGGGCCCAGGTCCTCCTGCCTCCTGGGTGCCGGTGCCACGCTGTCCGTGCAGATAGACAGCACTCAGGCTCCCCGGCCACCAAGCGGTCAGCCGGGGAGCGCAGGTCTGAAATAACAGTCGTGTTTGCAGTTGGCAAAACATAGATTATTTTTGCCATTAGGGAAATCGATTTCTTAAGACATTGTGATGAATTATGTCTGTAGAGCAGAAAATCCAACAAAGAAGAGAAAGTGTTTTCCCTTCAGAAAACAAATTCCTACAATGTCATTGACTAAGTATGGCAGTCTATTAATAGGCACCTTGTCTGCAAGACGCATTCGGGCTCGTTTTCCACTCTGTCCTCCTCAGGCCCATGCGAGATTGATCGCCCACAGTAGAAGCAGGGGCTGCCTCATGATGAGGAGCTGCGTGAGTCCTAACTTGAACCTGCCCCATAGAGAAGGCCACACCGGGAGAAGATGGCTCCACTTCTGCTGTGTGAGGGAGCCCGGAGGCCCGGAGGCCAGGGCCTTTCAGCCAGGCCCAAATCCCGTCAGCACCTTGCCTTCGGTGCCTGCCCCATGCTTCCTGCCTCGGCATCCCTGGGACCATGGACACCCTTCTCCTGCAAGGTGACAGCCATCTCCAGGCCGGCTGGGCTGCCCGAAGCTCCAGTCTGCTCCAGCCAAGGCAGCCAGAGCAATCCGTTAGGGCTGTGGTCAGATCACAGGGCTTCAGGCTCAGCCCCTCCACGGGCTTTTCCTCCCCACCAAGCACAGCTCCTCCGGGACACTGCTCCCGCTGGGCTCCCCACCCACCCCACTCTGCTGCGCCTGCTGTCTTTCTAGCATTGCCTGTGGGCCTGCTGCTACCGGTCCCTCTGTTGGAAGAGGCCCCCAGGTCCCCAGCCCTGGCAATTTCACTGCCAGCTCGCACCCTTCTAAGCCAATGTCACCTTTCCCAGGAATGCTTCCCAAACACTCTCTCCAGGCTTTCGCTGCCCCTCCCCCCTGCTGCCCCCTCCCCCCTTCGGTTTCCCAAGCCCTCGTCACTCCCACACAATGCAGAGCTCGCCTGTCTCTCTCTCTCTGTTCTTCAGCTACCCACTCATAGCAAGCAACGGCTTTGGTGGAAGCACTGGTACCCATGTCTGCATTATAGGGCCTACCGCCTAATACTGTTCCTGGCATGTAAGTCCTCAATAGGTATATTTGAGTAAATGAATGAGTTGATGGGTGGATGGATGGATGCGTGGGTGGATGGGTGGGTGGATGGATGAATGGATAGATGTGAATGGATGGGTGGATGGATGGATGGCGGTAGTGGTGATGGTGGTTGGGTGGCTGGATGGGTAGGTGAGTGGGTGGGTGGATAGGTGGGTGGGTGGATGGGTGGGTGGATGGATGGATGGATAGATGTGAATGGATGGGTGGATGGATGGATGGCGGTAGTGGTGATGGTGGTTGGGTGGCTGGATGGGTAGGTGAGTGGGTGGGTGGATAGGTGGGTGGGTGAGTGGATAAATGGATGCATGGATGCATGGGTGGATGGGTAAATGTAGGTGGATGGGTGCATGGGTGGATGGATAGGTGTGGTTGGATGGATAGGCGGATAAATGGAAGGATGAATACATGGACAATTGGAAAAGTATTCACACAGAGAGAGAGAGAAAGAGAGAGAGAGAGAGAGAGAGAGAGAGAGCCCAAGTAGCTGCACAAGAGGTGGCCAAGTAAATGGCCAAGTACTGAGACCATGAGTCACCGGGTATGGAGCAGGGCTCAGGATCCTCATTGGCAGAAGCTCTCCAGAGTTTACCATGCACAGCAGAGATCGAGTTCAAGGTACAACAGGGCAGCCAAAGGCTTCCCATTGCTCTGAGCACCTGGCAGGATGCTGTGTAAGGTGTGGACGAGACACTAAGGAAATTTCTGCGGGAAGAACAGGGCTGAAGAGGTGACAGTGGCCGTCCTTTGTCCGCATGGTGACTGGACTTCAACCTTGAGGTGGTGTCAGAGGGCCACTTCAGTCCCTGGCAGCAGAGGTCACTCCCTGCCTGTGCTTCCTTATTGAGAGAGACACAGCACGGGACTCCCCGGATTCCCTATTGCACCTGGGAGAGTGGGCAGCCTCCCTCAGCCCGCGCCTCACCGTTCCCAGCCCACTGTGCACGTGGGCGCGGGTGTTCAGGAGCCGCCCCTGGTGTATCCTGGCAGTTAGCGTGGAGCAGGATGGCCTGGCTCTTGGCACTGCTATGAACACACCACGTGTTGTACAAATGTCCACTCACTGTGGCTCACCTTGTCGCCAGGCCTAAGCATGATTAGCGTGCAAGGGGAGAGGGGACTGCCACCGAGCCGCACCACTGCAACATAGAAAAGCCAGGCACAGAGCACCAGTTTATAAGGCAATGAGCAAGAAGCCAGGAGCAGGGACAGCTAGACGGAGGCGAAGGTGCAGCCTTTAGACACACGCTGTCACATCCCCACCTGTCTGTCTGTCCTCCATCACCTTCGTGCTGTGAACTCTAAGTCCCCTGGAGCAGCAGGACAATGCCCCTGGGATGGCTTGGCAGCCTCCCTCTGCAGCCTGCCAGGGTCCGTGCTGGGAAGGTCCCTGGGGATGGCCCCCTCACTGAGCCCCTGTCTGGGTGCCCCTCGCTCCCCAGCTCCTGTGCTGACTCTTCCGTCACCGCCCCTTCAGATTCACTCCATGCTCTCTCGGTCCCTGCATGACCTGCACTCACACTTTTGGGGGCCCTGCCTGCGCAGGGCAAGATAAAGGTTAAAGCCCTCATGGTGATCTAGGCCTCAGCACTCGGCTGATCAGCTACCAAAGCAGTGAAGTCATCAGGTGCTCCGGCACTGTAAGCCACAGAGCAAGGCTTCCACCCCTACCACGGCCCACCAGCACCACCACCACCCTGTGCAGAGCCTTCGCCTGCACTCCCGTTTCCAAGGATGCTCTCAGCACCCCAGGGCTGATGGAGACGCCTAGGTGTGTGACAAGGGCCCTTTGTCTCCTGGGCTCCCCTCTGTCACTTACAACCCTAACTCAGGCTCAGCGTGAAACGCACGCACAGTGGCCCACATCTTAGGTGCATGGGCAGATATGAAAGATTTCATCTTTTCTTCTACGAAATGTGTAGGCCCGGGCAACTGCCCACAAGAGTGGGCTGACTTCTGCTCTGCTTCAAAGTGGCTTGGCGCTGGGGTCAGCGGACCCACCAGAGCCCCTGCTTCCTCCCTTCACAGACGTGTCCTGGAGCCACTTGCACCCACCTCTGCGTCCCTCCTGGAATGTCATCTCCCCAGAGAGTCTCACCCTGTCCCTGCCACCGAGGCCCTGCCCAAAAGACGATGAGATATGCTCATGGGGTTAGTCCTGCGATCCTGCTGTTCCTCCGTGGTCCTGCAGCCGGAGCCTGTGGCCTTCCAGGAGACCCTGCCCAGATCTGGTTAAGTGGACACTTCAGTGGGCTCCAAAGGCCAGCTTGGAAGGAGAAACCTACACATGCTCACTCTTTTCCAGCCTGAGATTCTGACTTTGAATGGAATCGCTGAGCGCATGTATTCACCATGTTAACTGGCTTGGTCTTAACCCTCATAGTTTGGGACTTTGGCGCATGCTCCCCACTGCTTCTAATTTCTTCCTTTCTGTATAACTTGAGCGGCGCGTGCTCTCTTCTCTGGTGACTCCTAGGCTCTCACTAATAATGGCAGTGCTTACACTTGACCGATTTTCCTGCCAACACTGCACAAGCTGTGCACCAAACACACTCCTGTCACTCTTGGGAGCAGCGCTGAAGTCCTCTTTCCTGGGAGTTTTTATGCATTACAGCCAAAAACACAGCGGAGGCTGCTGCCACGTCACCAGACCGTGAGGCACGGCAAGCAGGACGCCGTTCTTACCCACTAGCTCTGGCACCGCGCAACTTCCAGCTCCTTGGGGTCAAAACAGCCACGAAAGGTACAGGCTTCCAACCGACTCAGGTCACCCAGGCAGCCGCAGCAGTGCACCCGGAGACGCTGGTGACGGAAGGTTCCCAGGGTGCTGCAGAAAGTGGCAAGAAGCCGGGGACCAGGGCGTGTTTGGAGGGGTTTCACTGCACTCTGTCTTCCGCATCGTCACTTTTCCATGTAGGCATTCAGCTCGCCTCTCATCCCGCGTGGCGTCCTGCTTTCTGCCTGTCCAGGGCAGAACTGCGGGCCTCAGCCTCTGAGGGTGAGAGAGAGCATAGATACAGGTTCCCAAGATGAGTTGAGGCAAGTGTGGGGGTCGGCCAGCAGGAGAGCCAGACCCCTGTGTCACTTGAGGGCCAGCACAGAGTGGCCCAGGGGAGCCCCAGCCCGTCCCACCCTCGGCACCTCCAGCTCGGCTGCTCAGCAGGACCGCAGTAGCTCCCTAGTGGGCTGTGCTACGCAAAGCAGCATGGGTCAGAACACACCACACCCACAGCTTCCTGTGCCAATGGGTGGCTGCGGCTGGAACCTGGACCTTACTCTACCACCTTCTCCAGCTGCCCCCAAAGTGGTCCTGGGCTCTCAGCCCTGCCCCCTGCCACTTTCTGGTCCCAATTGTCACAGGGCCCGGCCCCACCAACACGTAAGCTGGAAGTGAGGCTGCAGCCTTCCATACAGAGGAGAGGTGCACACAGTGTGGGCACAGCAGATCCCGTGCCTTGGATTCTTTAATCACATGTAAGCAGTATTGATAACACGTAAGCCACATGTACATTACTTTTCCAGACTGCGAAACTAGGATCCACGATGCAGATCAGTGTAGAGATTTCACAAACCGTGAAAGCTAGAACTTCCGCCGGACACATCTCCTCTTCTAGGTGTCTCCCTGAAAGAGACAGAGGTGCCAGGTCACAGCGGCCGAGCATGCCCCCTCGCGGCAGCACGACTCAAGATAGCGACCTCTTGGGGCGGCCTGCAGTGCAGGCATGTAGACCGTGATGTGGCGTGGACACCCGGTGGAGCACCACACTGCCACCAAGAGGATCAGTTTGAGTCCTGTGTAGGGCGGACGGACCTAGAGGCCACGTGTGAAGTGAAAGGAGCCAGGCAGGCAAGCTTAAAAGCCACACAGTTTTCCTTATGCAGAAACCCAGGGTATAAATAGTGAACAAAATGAAAAACAGACCATAGGAAACGGAGGTGGGGCTTTTGCGAAAAGGGAACCAAGAGGAGGGAAGAGGCGGCGAGGACAGCAAGGGAGGGAGGTGGGCAGAGAGGGGAAGGACCAAGAGGACCAAGGTGCCTCTACCCGAGGCCCAGGCCTGGCCAGGAGCTCAATCGCCTCGTAGTGCAAATGCAGACAAATAAAGATAAAACGTTCAAACGTAGGCAATATCTGATAACGTCAGCTACGTGCAGGATGAGGAAGCCTTACTTCCTTGAAGTGCCTGAAAGGAAGAGCCCCACCCTTTCCACCTTCACTGCCCACGGCGTGGCCCCTGGTGGCAGAGAACACCTCCTTGGCCCCAGCAAAACTGTTTACCCAGCAAAATTCCGGGTAGGACAGACGCAAGACCGCTACTTGGGCGTCGTATTTCATTTTCTCCTTTCCGTGGCGAGGCAGGGGTCCTGACCTGCCTACAGTGCTAAGCAATCATTCCTCTGGACAGCTTCCTGATGTCCCCGAGGAGACGGGAGAATGACAGCTCGCGAAGCGGAAGGGGCCACAGGCCCTGCCCTCGACGTGGCGGGCAGGGCTTGCAGCACCTCATTTATCAGCGCTTGTTTTTCCTGGGCAGCCCGGCACACAGATCTGCTGCACGCACGGAGGAGGGGTGCAAAGCCAGCTCTCACCTTCCTAGCGCTGTATTTTTGCTTTGGTCAATTTCCCAAATAAATTACAACCTTGACTTAGGCTGCACAGGTGGAATTTCTGCTCGCATTATTGAGTACATTTGAAAGCGGTGCAAAACCCAGATGTATTTAAAATGTCAAGAAAAAAAAAAAAAGCAAGCCGAGCTGAATGCTGAATTGTTTGCTGCTTCCACCGGCCCCACCGGCCCCACCGGCCCCACCGGCCCCACCGGCCCCACCGGCCCCACCGGCCTTTAATCCCCGTAACTGCTCAGCGCTGGGGCCTGTGTGGCCATGCAGCACAAGCCAGACCTCCAGAACCCGGACATTTCACCCTCACGTCAGCCATGAAGCCATTCCCCGAGCGCCGCGTCAGTGCCTGTGTCTGCCAGGAATTTTCTCTCACACGTGTGCCCCCTGTCAGACCCCACAGGACACTCCTCAGGACAGCCGCACTAATGGCGCCTGTGGTTTTGGAATTTTACTGTTACTTGTTTAGGGTTTTTCCAAAACTTTCTGAGAGCAGGTTATTAAGAGGATGCTGAGCAATGGAAACCTGATGAGAACTTCTTACTGTTTATTACACCCAGGTGTTGCACACCTGATCTGTCCCCAAGGGCCAGCGGTGATGCTGGATACCCAGGCTTGACTTTTCAGACACTGGGGCTGATTTTTCCTCATTAAACACAAAACACTTAAGCTCAATACACGATGTACACCCAGGTGGTGGGGCATCAGGTCTCAGTAAAGGGGCACTGTGCACCTGAGACTCAGGAGAGAACTGCAGAGCCCAGCAAAGTCTGGCTGCCGCTGGAAACGCCGGTCTGCAGAACAGTAGGTGTGCGGCGTTCGTGCTGTCCAGCTGTACAGTTCCCTGCATGCGTCCAAGATGAGATAAGCCATGCAGGCAGACACACAGAGGAGAGACGCTTAGGAAACTTTTGTTCTTGATGCAAAGGAAAGCAAACCAGAGAAAATCTAGATAAGTGTGAGAGTACTAAATTGTAGCGAGGGCCAAGCAATCTGCTCCCTGCAGTCAGAAAGGTTTTGGCTGTGGCTGCCGTGGGACATGCCGTGGGACATGCCGTGGGACACGCCGTGGGACATGCCGTGGGATAATAACTGGAGGAGGGAAGGAAAGGAAAAGGGGAAAGGGCAAATTAGTTTGGCAGCAAAGTAGATCCTGCTGGTTCCAGGGCGTATTAACCAAAGGATTAAGCAAATAATTCAGATAATCAACAGCTGGTTTTTTGGTTTTTTTGTTTGTTTGTTTGTTTTTTTAAATAAGGGCCAGGGAGAGAGCTCAGTAGAATAAGCACTTGCCTGGCAAGTGCAGGGTCTGGAGTTTAATCCCTAGTACTGAAAAAAAAAAAAAATGTACCAGAATGAACAAAATAAGATTATTTTGCGTAGTAACTCAATGCACAGTACATTTGCAGAAAAGAGAAACTGTAATAAAGGATGTGGGATGATTAGAAGTAGTTTCAAGCAAGCATGCACAGAATAAAAGCTGGCGTGGCAGCACTGCTGGGGTGCCCCACTGGGCTCACTGTGGACCTGGCCGGTGGAGGAGGACAGCAGAGAAGAGAGAAAGAGGCGAGCGAGGCAGAGCAACCCTCTCAGGGCCCGCGGCTCCTCTCAGGCTGCTACCAAGGGCCGCACCCGGATCTCTGGCGGCTTTTCCCTGCCGCTGCTGGGAGGCATGATCACTGATTCTCCATGTGACTTCAGCCTAGGTTCCTCGTAGCTTCCGGCCCCACCTGCCCACAGCGCCAGCTGTTCTCCCTGGCCCTGCTGAGCTGTTGGGACCACCTGTGGTCCCCCCACTTACCTGGTCCTCATGAGCCACCTGTTCCCTCCCGTGGTGCAGTCTGACCAGGTACCCAGGATTCAGCTTCTGAGCTTCTGTTTCGCATGCAGCTTCAGAACACGAACCCTATGCGTTCCTCCGGGGTCTCTCCGAGGATACGGAGTGCATGTCCTCGCTGCAGGACGTTTGTTGTAGTTTGTGTCTGGTGTCCCCCAAAGCCTCATACAGTCCTGAGGGACGGGCTCTTTGGAGGTGGCTGAATCTAGAGCTTGTGACTGTGTGGTGCTGGGAGTGGGGGTGTGCGCGCCACACCTGCCCCCAGGCCAGGAGCCTGCCTGAAGGCAAGGTTCACAGGCTTCACCTCATCTGGGTCTTCCTGTCTCCCACCACCATGAGCAGTTGCCCCTCTGCCCTGGAGCCAGCCTACTGCGGACTGAAAACTCTACAAACGGTGAGCTAAATAAACCTTTCCTCCCTTCGCTTTGGGTGCCCAGAAGCTGCTCTCGGCAAGGAGAGAAAAGTAACTAAGACAAGGGGTCACTTCACTGTGCAGGAAGAGAACAGAAAGGAGCCAGGAGGTCACAGGACGCTAACACAGACCTGAACGCTGAAGCCTGTGACCTGTGGGCAGAGCGCTGACCTCCCCAGCTGCGCAGCTGAGGCCTGCATTCCCAGGGACTGTGGATGCGGCTCTGCGGGAGAAAGGTGCTGGATGCAGGCTCACGGAGTGTCACGTGAGGCTGCCAGTGAGGCCTAATGTCAGATAACTGACGTCCTATCAGACACACGTGGGGATAGCTAGGGACAAAGTGAGGGGCAGCGAGGACAGTGAGAGGGTGCCGGCATCAGCCACGAGAGGGCTTCGCAGGACCTGTCCTGGCCACTCTTGGGCCTCAAACGCTTAGCCCCCAGAAGCAAGAGGCCAAGCAACATCAAATGCCTGGTGTCTGAAGCTTTCCCATCAAGGCCGTGGCTGGCGACTGCACAGCACGAGGAATCTGGGGCCCCTCGCCCTCAGGTGCCTGCTGTCCAGCGCACGCTGCCACTCCCACATCTGCTGGTTTTTCCGGCCAGGGGTTCTGCCTCTGATGTGTCCCTGAGATTCCAGGTCCAAAGTGGCTGCGTCACTGATGACAGCCTGCTCTCGGCTCCAGTCCCACCTTCGGCTTCCTTACGCATTTTCCTGTTGCAGAATCCCTTCAGAATGCGCCGGCTGGTCCCGTCTCATGTGCAGAATGGCCCCGAAGGCCTCCGACCTGGAATTCCCTTTTTGGTTTAGTCTAAAATGTTGAACCAATACCAATTCCAAATGGGCACAGCTATTATTAGACTGAAAAACTGTAAAGGAGCCTTAATGACAGGGAGAAAACTGAGAGAGATTGGGGTTCACTTTCATGGGGTAACTGACCAGAAAAACTGGAAGAGGCATGGGTGAGAAGTGGGTGATGGTGCTACCCGTGCAGCCGGGCCCATGCAGGGCACCCTGCATCTCAGCCTTTCCAAACAGCACAGCCCTGTCCTCGCACTTGGGAGGCTGAGGTAAGAGGATCCCAAGTTCAAATCCTGCCTAGGCAATTGGGTAAAACTGTCTCCAAGTAAAAAATAAAAGGGTCTAGGGTACAGCTCAGTGCAAATGTCCTGAGTTCAATCTCCTGTACCCCCAAATTAAAAGCTCTGCCTTCTTGCACCCTCCTTTTTCAGTCCAATGGATACTGTGGGTTTTAATTGTTCCGATACCATTGGAATACTGTCAGAGGCCCGCTTCATGAAGGCTGGCTCACTTTAAGCAAGCCGGCTCTCGGCCACTGCTGCGTGTAACACAGGGCTGCACAGGCACAGGGGCAGCGCCAGGCCAGGCCACGGCAGGGCTGCAGAGCTTGCAGCGGCCGCACCCGGGGCCATCCCAGGAGCCTGCTTCAGGGCGCTTCCGAGAGCCCCCTCTAGGTCAAGAGTGCAGCGCGGGACACCACCACCTAGGTTATTTTCATATGTTAAAATCCCCCAAATCCAGTTACACAGGAAGAAAAAACTAGCAATGAAGGCATTAAGGGGGAGTGTGTATGTGTGTGTGTGTGTGTGTGTGTGTGTGTGTGTGTGTGTGTGTGAGAGAGAGAGAGAGAGAGTCTCACTATATAGTTCAGATTGGCCTTGAACTCATTATGTAGCTCAGGCTGGCCTCCAGTTCACAGAAATCCTCCTGCCTCAGCCTCCTGAATAACTAGGATTACAGGCATGTACCACCACAGCTGGCCGACTAAGCAGGAGATCTAAGGGGTGATAGTCGGGGGCTAGCTGTGTGGGGACAGTAGGGCACTGCTTAGCGCCTTTCTGACACACAGTGTCCCTGCTATGAAGAAAGACAAGGAGCACAGGCAGGTGACAAAGTTGAGCAATGCCTTTGTAAAAGGTGGCACTGTAGCAGGTGACAGAGACCAGGCATCTACTAAGATGGGGACACCTTAGTAGGAGCTGGTATTTGAAAGGAGGCCTGAATTCTGACCCTAGGCACTTGGAATGTCTGGAGAAGAGCGTTGAGGATAGAGGGGAAGCCCGCGTACAAAGGCCCTGGGAACACACTGCATCTTCCAAGGGATGCTAAGAGGCTAGTGAAGGAGGACCAGGCACAGGGAAAAGCCGGTGCAGGCCGAGGAAGAGAAGACCAGACTACGTGGGGACTTGGAAGAACATGGGCCTTCGCAGAGAGCAACAGGGACCTGTCCACAGATGGCTGGCTAAGTACAATGCAATCTGTACTTGGGACAGAACATTAGTCCTGCATGTGAAGGTCATGCTGACACCAGTCGCAACCCAGGAGCGCTGTGAGGTCACTGGGCAAAGGGAGGGAAGCCAGGCATGGCAGGACGAGTTCCGTCCACTCCCAGACTAGCTAAGTTCACAGAGGTGGGGAGAAGAACGGGTTGCCGGATGTGCGGGGGGCGGGGGGGGGTGCTCCCTGAGGACTGAGTTTGGTCTTTTCAAGAGAAAAGCAGCTCTGGAGATCTGCTGTACAACAGCGTCAACATCTTAGCACCACTGAACTTCACAGGTAAAACAGTGAAGAGAGCGAATTTCCATATTTTTTTCACAATGTTGAGAACAATTTTAATAAAAAGTTAGGAGGCTGAGGAGATAGCTCAGCAGTCTCAGCACCCGCCCGCCTGCCAAGCGCAAGGACCCAGGTTTGATCCTGGGTCCCACGTGCTGCACTGCACTGGCCCTACCCCTGGAACACGCCAAGCCAGCAACCTAGTCTGGGCATGGTGGCTCATGCCTGTAATCGGCGCTGGGGAGGGGAGACGGGAGGATCATTATAAGTCCGAACTGCATAGCAAGACCCTGTACCAAAAGTATAAAAATTTTTTAAAATGTATGGGAACTGCAAGGAGCAGCCACATTAATTTTTTAAAATATAGTTGAAGACAATTTGACTCCACTCCTAAAAAGGTCTGAAGGACAAACTCAAAACATAAAGGTTAGTGCAGAATTTTTAGAAAGCCACCTCCAAGAGGGCAGGTGCAAGACAATTTACAGAGCCAAACCCCTCCGGGGAAATACGGACCGCGTTGCAAGGTCCCACTCCCGGAGCTCAGCGGCCAGTTTCCCCTACTGCTGACCGGTCAGTAAGAACTGCGGCCACCAGTTCAGAGCTCCTCAGCTGGCACAGGATGGACGAGCAGAGGTCCAGGGCACCCCAGGGAAGCAGGAGGCCGAGGGACGCAAGGACACAGCTTGGCCTCGTTCTCGGGCCTGGCAGATCCCTCCTACAAGGTAAATGCAGCCGGCCCTGGGGCAGTGGCTGGGTCCACAGATAAAGGCTGTGGGGACCCGGCTACGTGGCAGGAACTCGGAGGCAGGGGCTAACGCCTGTTCTTCGGGGCCGGCACTGGGACAGGAGGGAGGAGCGATGTGGCCACCCCGTTAGCCACTGCCCTGTTCTGCGCAGCAGGAGCCATGGCTCTGTGAGTTTCACGTTCCACAAAGCCCCAGTGTTCCCTGGACGAGCGCATGAAAAACACTCCAAATGCGAAGAAATACACTATTAACTCCAGGCTCCAAAAAATAAGGAGGAAATCAAGGGAAATTGCACAGAAATAAAAATAAAAACGAGTAAATAGGTCGGTGTGGGAGTGGAGACCCAGCGTGACACAGAATGACCCAAAGCCCAAAGCCGAGTGGAAACGCAGGTAACACTGGAGTAAGCTGGCGGCAGTTTGGGGAAAACTTCATTTATACAAACAATTTACGCTAACATTCTCCAACAGAGGAAGCTGTTTAATCCTTCCAAGTACATTCATCAGGAAAAAACAGCAGAGAATACCCTGCCTTTGAAAAGAAGTATAAATAATAGGCATTCTCCTGAAATCAAAGAAGGCAGGAAGCAAGCGGGCAGGCCCGCTCAGCCTGCCATTTTTTGACAATCTATTAAATTGAAATGAGCTCGCCCGTAATGCAAAGGAAAGCCCGTAAGCTGACGTGCTCGCGTGAGCACGTGTGCACGCAAGACCCACCCTGACGACGATCTGGAAACACGCAGGCACGTGAGACAAAGCCCAAGGCCTCAGGAGAAACTGAGTCAAGGCCACATATGAAAAAACATGCCCATGAAAGGGGACAAAGAAAGGAAGGCGGTGCTGGAACGGACGTGAAATAAGGTGAGAATAAAATGGAATGCAAAATACAAGCTAAAAGAAGGGCACACGTGAGCTTTTTAAACTTAAACGGGGAAAGTAGGTTAACTAAAACCGTCCGCTGTTGGGGAGGCTGGGATGAGATGGATACTCGCCCAGGAGAGCGTACGCGCGTGCGCTGTGGACACCGGGCGGCTGCGTGCCTCAGCCCAGGCCCTCCGGACCTCGTCGTGCAGGGACTGATGGGTGTTTCTGAACAGTTTTCCCACTCCTAGAAATTTATCTAGTAGAAATGGATGAAGAATGGTAAAGCAGAGCAGAGACATCAGAGTACACTTTCCCAGCACATGCACAGCTCTGGGCTCAAGTCCTGACAAGCAGGAGAGAAAAAGAGCAAAAATGATAAAATGAAAAATAGGAACCACGCTGGGTATGGTGGTGCATGCCTGTAATCCCAGCACTTGGGAGGCTGAGGCAGGAGGATCAGTGTGAGTTCGAAACCAGCCTGGGCTAAGAAAGTGAGCCCAAAGCCAGCCTGAACTGCATAGTGAGACCCTGCCTCAAAAAAAAAAAAAGGAGCCAGGATTCTTTTAAAAGGAGTTGTTGCCATGACGACTGTGAGAGGAAAAATATTAAGAGCAACGTAAATGCAGGTTAACCCAGAAATGGATCCAGGTACTTCAGGGTGGCGGACAAACATGGTCCTTGCACAAACATCAGAAGGCATTGTGTATGTTGTGATACAAAATAAACAGAGGCCACGCACAGGCCAAAAAGGTGGGCGAATTTCCCTCACAGCCCTCCAGGACAGCAGTGAAGTAGAAGTTCAAGTCTACACCCCTCCCGCCCTTTTGGAGATTGGGCATGTGTGTGTGTGTGTGTGTGTGTGTGTGTGTGTGTGTGTACATGCATGGGGTGTGTAAGAGAGCAGCAAAGCAGTAGGGATTCCCACTGTTGCTAAGTTCCCCTCTCCAAAGCCCTTCTGCGGCCCTGAGTCACCAGACTCTATAATTACTGTAAAAGAAACAGTGGGCTCCCCACACTTTATTTTTAAAACACATATTTCCCTAATATGCTTCTATTAAGATTCCGCCTTGCTGGGCAAGACCCTCTTAAACGTCAAACCAGAATGAAGATGTCCATTACCTACATATAAACCACAAGTTTTGGCAGGCAATTTTTAAACATCAAAAGAATATTCCAGGAACTCCAAATAAAAATGAAAATCTTACTTTCATTTGCTTAAGAGAGTTTACATTCTACCTCCACCCTTGCTCGTAGAGCCACTCCACATCAAATAGATGACCGTGGCCCAGTGGGGAGAAACACAGCCTGGGCGACTCGAGGCTTTCACATGTAGGTCCCAGGGGCCACATTCCAGCTGGAAGATGCATTTTTATGGGGCAGTTAAAAATGAGCGGCCACCCTGTGACAGCCCTTGAGGTCGTTAGCTTCAGCACAGCCGCCTTCGTGGCTGTCCCTCGAAACAAAGCCTCCTCCTGTGCATGACTTGTGCAGTGGAGAATGCAGCATTTATTAGACAAACGCCAACATTACGAGCCAGGATTTACAAAGTAAACAACAGTGAAGCTCATTTTTCACTGAGAGTGCTTCCCCAGGGTGTCGTGCTTGGGTGTGTTACATGCAAAGCTCTCCAGAAACGAGCCAAGCACACAGCTGAGTGGCCGAGGGGGTTGCTGGGGTGGCACCCCCTTTCCTATGGAGTAAACACTGAGGCAGAGGAGGTCCTGGCGCATGAAGGGCAGCAGGTAGCACTGCGCCGCTGCCTCCATTGTCACCATTACACAGGGCATCGGTGCTTTCCGGATTTTGGAAGCCTCAGGGAATAGTTGGAGAAGGAGCGAAGCTTCGGCTGGAACCTTCTAGAAACGCTGCCGCCTATATCACAGTCCCTGAGACACCAACAGGGCACGGGTAGGTGGGGCAGCCTGCGTGGCTGCTCGGCAGTGCGTGCCTACTAGTGGCTTGGAGATACACGGGAATGACAGTGCAGCTCCATATAGAAACTAGACAGGCAGAGACGGGGTGGCCGAGGGCGGAGCAATGGAAGCCACAGGTAAGCACGTGACAGGACTGAAATGCATGGTGAGGCTTTACGCTTAAAGGTATTTAATTACAGTTAAAGGACACATTGCCGTGAACGGCCCCCAGACACTCCGCGGGCCGCTGAGCCCAGCCCATCACCCTTGCCACTTTCTGCAGCCGCTCCGGAGTCCTCTGTTACGGATTATGTCTAGTTGTGTCCCCAAAGCCTTACGCAGTCATGGGGCAGAGACTTCTATAGATTGAGACTTACTCATGAGTCCCTGGGATCATGTGACTTAGTACTGATCTAGAGTTTGAGACTTGATCCATGATCCCTGGGATTATGTGTTTTAATACTGATGGGATTATAGGTCTGAGTAGGGCTGGGACTATGGGTGTGGTCTAGGGCAGATATACTAAGGCAGAGAGCCTGATAGGAATATAAAGAGCGACAGAGAGACAGACACATGCTGTTCCTCTGCTACCCTGATTGGTCGGTTGCCTCTGTCGCCATTTTGTTGCTGTTCTGCGGCCATGAACTGGCTGCTCTCTGCCCTGTTCCACTCAGCCTCGGGCCAGCCGAATATGGACTGAAAACCCTCCAGTAACTGTGAGCTAGTAAACCTTTCCTTCCTTCATTTTGAGTGTCGGATATTTGTCCCAGCAACGAGAGAAGAGTAACTAAGACATCCTCCTTCCCAAGTGCCTTTTGTTGCGTGGTCCTGGATGCCTCGACGTGCTGCACAGATTCATGGGATAACGGTGCTCAGAGTTCTCAGGTTTGGCGGGGCTGAGGATGGCGATCTGTCCTGTATCATAGCAAGCATCTTCACCCAAGCCCTCATCGTCTGCTTTGGTCAGCCCTGTACCACAGAGCAGGCTTTGGTTTAGTCTCAGGGCGCCTGGGAGTCGGCTCTCTGGTCCTCACAGTTGGGGAAGGCCATGCAGGGCAGCAAGGGAAGACTGAGAGAAAGAGAAGGGGCGAGCGTTCCCTCCCTGCTGTCTAAGAGGAAAGAGCTGCCCCCGCATGCCGCCCCCAAAGCTCCCACTTTCACCTCCGGGACACATGTGGGCCTGCGCAGACCTCAAGGCTCCCACTGTGACTCAGCCTGGCCAGGGGCACAGAGCGGGGTCAGGGCTCCACCCATGGGGGCCTCTGGGGCACCCTGGGATACCCAGGCCACAGACAGAGCCCGTGTGCCCGGTCATCTCCCCTGAGATGGGGAGATGGCCAGGGTGCACAGCCACCGTCATCCAGGCTGCCGGATGGTGACGTTCTGGGCAACAACAAGGGGCAGCCTTCATTCTCATCCCCCTCAGGAGTGCCTGAGGCACCTGGTCTGCAGCAATCACCTCGCATCCCTCACTCCCTGAGAAAGTACGTGTCCCTCACTAGCTGTGCCCTACGGAGTGAGCCAGCTGCCAGCCCCTAGCCAGGAGCAGGCTGGCCCAGTGCCCCAGAGATCCATGTGTCACTCCTCAGTGACTTCAGCCCCTGGAATAGCACCCTTTTGGGCGCATCAATGCCCATGGCTCCATAAGTCACACCAGTGTGGCCGACTATGGCTTCTGCTGCTTCTTAGAAGATGTGTTAGACGAGATGTTGCATAGAAACATGGGGGGCTGGACGGGTG